>NW_022046888.1:2500-14717 GCF_001654015.2 Drosophila navojoa
TTCGGCCTGGTTTTTTGGATGAGTCTCAGCGTTACAATCTCTCTCACTCTCCGTGTGTGTGTGTGTGCCCGGACGTTGATTGTCTATAATTTTTGGCCAACAACAACTGAAGCAGTAGGCCCAGCAGCAGCAGCAACAGCAACAACAACAACAACAACAGCAACTTTTTTGAAGCAATTCTCGTAATAGTTACGTGCGGTTTCCTACCCAAACAACACGCTGGGTATGTGACGACCCTGGGCTGGTGCTCGGAGTGAAACTCTTGTGAAATAAATCAAATCAAAGCAAGTTGACAGCCCTGGCGACAGCTTCACAGAAATAGAAAACAGTAAAGAAGAGAAGTTGAAGGGAGTTGGAGGGCATCGGGGGCTGGGGATCTTAATTACCTAATTTAATTAACGCAAAATGTAAACATTTCGTCGAGGCATGAATATCTCTCGCCCTCGGGCATAAATACTTGATTTTGGCAAATAATACCAAATGCAATCAACGAAAATCTTTTGGCCAAAGTTTCTGAATTCTAGGCATGTGAGTTATTTAATTATTAACGAGCGCAAATATTTTGTTAGGAATGTTAAATATTTAATAGCTTCGACCCAATGGCTAGTGTGTCAAAATTTAAATAACACATGCGCAACGAGGGGCGTTCTATTGTGGCTAGAAGTCTTCTGGCAGCTATTTTAATTGATTGTTTCTATGCCACGGATAAGTGCTGCTAAAAGACGTCGAACCAACAGCTCAGCTCATATATATACATATATATAGGTAGCACTTGATATGGTAATGCGACATGGCTTATTTTCAGATATGTCCAACAAAGAGCTTATGCAAACAGCTGACCCAGAATTTTCTCGAATAGCTGAGCTCACGTAGGTTGTTGTATAAGGCAGTGCTGCGGCCATTTAAATATGTGTTCTTGTTTGCACGAAGAGCAAACGCTGTGGCCAGTTTTACTATTGTAGTATTGGTGAATTCCGAGTTCAGAGAGTCAGTTTTATGATACAGGCAGACGATTTGTTCCCTATTGAAACATGTTCTTATACGAAAGTATAACCAAATGTTGTACCAAGTTTCATTGCGCTAGCCTTAGTGGATGCTGAGTTCACGTAGTCAGTTTTATGATGCAATGATGCGATTTGACCCATATGGAAATAGGTTCTTTTTGAAAGTATAACCAAATGATATACCAAGTTTCATTACTCTAGCCTTAGTGGATACTGAGTTCACGTAGTCAGTTTTATGATGCAATGATACGATTTGACCCATATTAAAATATGCTCTTAGTGAAGCTAAAAGCGATGCTCCTATGAAGTTTCATTCCTGTAGCTTTCGTGGAGGCTGAGTTCACATAGTCAGTTTTATGATGCGGTGAAATATGTCCTTATTGAAGCTAAATGTGATACTCTTAACAAGTTTTATTCTTGTAGCTGTAGTGGACGCTGAGTTCACAGAGTGGGGTATGTGGTACAGGGAACCAATTCAACTCATTTTCAAATATGCAGGGCTCAAGTACCACCAAAAGTTGCATGTTGCCAGCGCTTTGTGATCTAGTCTCACTGTGATGCACTCGTGCACTTGCTGCAGCTAAATTAGCCCACATATTAAGCGCTGAGCGCCCTTATAGCGCATGTACGCCAGACAAGGTATATCGTCAACTTTTTTTCTTTTTTGGCCATCTATTAGCATTATGTGAGTTAGACATTTCTATTTGAGCATTCCCCAGAAGTTGGCAGAACTTTTTAGCATCTGCTGAGGATGCAATTAAATTATGCACAAGTGCCACGAGCTCAAAGCTCAACGAAGCGATAGATTGGATGCAAATGCGAGGCACTTTGAGCTGAGCTACTACACCCAATTATATGGCCCTAGATGTTAACCTTTTCAACCTGAAGTGCAATTCGGGCTTTTAACTCTTGAAAGTAGTCGCTAAAAACATTTTAGAAAATGTAAATAACTTCCTATTTAATAGTCCTCATTCAAAGTCAATCAACACATCAATTTGAGTTGCGAGTTGAAGAGAGCGGAAGTCGTAAGCAGGACCGACTACAAGATACCTTAACTGAAATACAGATAGATCTATTAATCTATTGCTCCTGATCGAGGGCATAAGAAGTGAGGGACTCAGTCTACCCATTTGCCGTGGCTATGCGGCGTATGCAAATGCAATCCAAAACGCTTCTCACCCGTGAGCGTCGTACAGTGTGTGCAAAATGTATGTAAACAGGCAGTCGAGGCAATTAAAAGCTAAAACTAGCTAAGCTCCTAAATGGATGGAGGGAGAAACATGCAAACACGCCTGTTAAGCTGGCATAACAAAAAAAAGAAATACGTAAAATAATGTTGAAAATAGAAGGGGCGAAGAAAAAAGTGTGTACATACACTCATATATGTATGTATATGTCTTGAAGTAAAAAGAAACTAACTCAGAAATGCGATTGTTGTTGCTTGAAGATTTTACTCAGTTAAAACAAGAAAACAACAAATTTAGTTAATAATATTCTAAAGTATAGCTATATATATATAGATATAATCGTGTATATTATTAGTATTCCATTTGCTCTTGGCTATAATGAATGAGCTAGTTGGCCAATTTAGCTTGTTGTTTAGCCGTTTATAAACTTTGTGCTGGCATCGTTCATGATTTGCATCTGGCTCAGTTTATCAAACAATGTTTTGCAAACAGAATTTAACATATGTATATCAAAATCGTATGTTATGCTGGGCCACATAACAGAGGAACAACAACAACAACAACAACAACAACAACAACAATTGCAGTTGTTGGAACATGTAAAGCTTAGCCGCAAAGCTTGCAAAGTGGAACGCAACTCCGGAACCTGACGGCTTGACGCATGGGTCTAGCCACTAAGTGGGCTTCTCAATGTCTGTCTATGGGTGTGAGAGTGTATGTGTGTGTGTGTAATACCACAAAACTGACTGTGGGGATTCAATTGTCAAGGCTAAAAGAAAGAACAAAAACACACAAAACAAACAACAGAAACAGAAACATTGGACTTGGGGAGACAGGTATTAAAAACAAAAACAAAAACAAAACCAAGGAGAAAGGTATCAGGGCGAAATAAAAGAGGAAGAACAACAAGTTTTGTGTGCTTCAGGCGGCTCTACTCGACTAGGCGATAGCCTGTAGCCCGAGTCGTGCATCACAGAGGAACTCTATGGGACTCTAGATACTTAAATACTCCTTTAGCCTTCTAATCGTATACTCCACTAATCCTATACTCCATTACTTGTACTTCCTTCTCTTATACTTTTACTCCTTCAAGTGTTTCATGGACCCATCCATGCCTGCTTTTTACATACACCTTAACTAATATGCCCCAATTGTCCACCTTGAGTGCGTATATTGAATGAAGCATAGCCAGCTGGCCTTCACATAACTAACTACACCTTTCTCTGCCCTCCCACTCTCTGACCGCTCTGGGCTTCAGTTACGTTCGTCCTGGGCTTATGGCTGAAGTCTTTAAAAACAATTAAGACATTACAAACGGTGGGCGAAACATTAAGGAAATTAACATAAAATATGGATTTTTTTTAATTTATTAGCTTGAGGCGAATACAAGGACCAGAAACAGTATAGAGAAAGAGGGAAAAGCAAAGGGAAGGGGAATATTTCATCATCACACTCTTTTTATGTATTTTCATCTCATTGTCATCTTCTGTTTCATTATCGTTCTCTATTTCGTTTTGTCTGTCTCTCTCTCATACTCTTCTGTCTCTTACTCTCATAATTCTCTCTCTTTTTCTCCCTAATACTTCTCTCTCTCTCTCTTTCTCTCTCATATTCCTCTCTAATACTTCTTTCTCTCTCATAATTCTCTCTCCTTTTCTTTTTCTCTCATAAATTTCTCTCTTTTTTTCTCTCTCATACTTCTCTCTCTCTTTCTCATACTTCACTCTTTTTTTTTCTCTCTTAGACTTCTCTCTCTCTCTCTCTCTCTGTATCTCTCTTGTTCTCTAATACTTCTCTCTCATACTCCTTTCTCTCTCCTTCTCTCTCATAATTCTCTCTCTATTTCTCTGTAATACTTCTTTCTCTCTCTTTCTCTCTCATACTTCTCTCTCTGTCATAATTCTCTCTCTCATACTTCTCTCTCATGCCTCTCTTTCCATGCCTCTCTTTCATTATCTACCTCCTATCTCTCTTTCATTATCCGTCTCCTCCCAGCCGCTCTCTCACACTTTCTCTTTCTCATACTCCCTCTCTCCCTCTCTCTCTCTCTTTTTCTTTTGATTCTCTCTGATTTTACGAATATTGAACAATATAATCATAATCATAAACATAAGTCGCATAACTCTTTCCTTCCCTCTCCCTCTCTCTCTCTCTCTCACACACACACACACTCATTCGCCCTCCAACCTGCTCTCTTCCCCTACTCTTCCCACGTTTTCTCCCTGTCGACATCGGCCATATGCCAGCCACATGATTGCTATTCCAGATGCCTTTGCTGCTCGATCGTAGCCAGCGATAGAAGAATTTTGTTGCTGTGCTTTGAGTCCGCGTTACGAATCGAAATACGAAATATTGGAATTATCGCACTTGCCACAAAATGTGGAACATGTGCTTATCAAATATGAAAAGTAAAAAAAAAAACACCCAAGTAAACAAGAAGAAGTCAAATAAAAAACCTGAAAACAAACTCATGCAGCTATTTGGGCCTGCACTTGAAAAAAAAAAATGGTAAAAAAAGCGAAAATGAAACAAAAACAAGCCGAAAGAGTGAGTGTGTGTGTGTGTGCGAAAGAGACAGCAAGAGGTAGAGATACTTGTATGTGCTTGGGATCGCAGTCAGACCAAACAAAAAAAAAAATGTTTGATTTGCCGGCAGCCATTGGACAGACGTCGAGCCTCGAGGCTGAAGCAGCGGCAGAGGCAGCGGCCGAGGCAGCGGCAACGACTGACTGACCTACCTGGTGTTTGTGACCTTTGCAGCTACCTGAGCCTCAGGCACCGGCGTGGCCAGGGAGCTGACGGCGGAGGGTGATGGAGAGCGAGAGAGAGAGTTCGGTCTCGGTCTCGGTCTTGGTCTCGGTTTCGGTTTCGGTTTCTGAGTGTCGTCTCCTGGCTGGAAGCCAACCAAGCGTGCCTTTCATACTGGCTGACAGCCTGCTATAGACTACATCATGCCACATTTTATGGCCAGCTGTTTGTTGTTATTGTTGTTGCACATTTTTGAGATACTTCTATAAGTAAATGTTGTGAGCGAAAACATCTGCTTACAATTCTTGTTGCCACATTTTCATTTCGCATTTTGTATTCCAATTTGAGTTACTTTTGTTCAAGCAGTAGCTGTAGCTGTAGCTGTAGCTGTAACAGGAGCTCTGCTTAGTTAAGTTTCAAGTAGACCAAAAACTGTTTGCGCTGAGTTTAATAGACCAAGAAACGTGATGAAATTGGCAAATTTCTGCCAAGCATCCGCCACTCAAATATACCCTCAAGAGATGGTGTAGCATGAATCGCTATGCGCTATATGTTACAGACTCGATTCAGTTTCATTTGTGTTCGAGCTAGTGGTGTTTAAGGAAGGCACCGAGCCAAGTTTTATGTGGGAAGTATTACATAGGCCTGAGTTCGCTTGGGCAGTCTCGTGATAGAGTAGTTTGATTGAAGTGATAATGAAATAATTTTCATTTAATGAGCAAAGCATCAACAGTACCAAATTTCATCTAGAGAATTGCACTGAGAACTGAGTTCATATAGTTAGTTATGCGATATAGTATTAGGATATAACTTATTTTCGAATATGTTCCTATATGAGCTGAGTGTAGCATCTGTGTCAACTTGCATCTATGTAGCTTAAGTGGAAGCTGAGTTCCTATAGGTAGCTATCTGTATTATATATGTATGTCCACTCATGTCATAAATAAAATGTGTAGCACAAAAGCTGTTTAGCTCTCATGAAACATGAGATGTACCAAAATATTATCGTAATATTATAACAAAGGAACCATATGTGTGGGACTCTCACTTCTTATATGCCAACTATAAGAACCAACTACTATATATGCATATGCCTTAGGGCAAAATGGAGTTGGGTATCAGCTCTGCACTAATTGCGCTCATCTCTCTGTGCTCTCCTCAGTCCCAATTTTTATGCCATCCACCTTTGCTTCCACCTTTTCCTTCGTTTTTAGTTAAAACCCCTTAAAAACAGTAGAAAAAAAAAAAAAAAAAAAAAAAAAAAAAAAAAAAACAAAACAAACAAATATAATTTAAGTCTTAATTAGGACGCAGCCTTAAAAGCTTTGACTTTGGTTCAGCCAAAGCCTTCAACTTATTTCCCCGCGGAATACATGGGTCAACCCTGTTCTAACTTTTCACTTTCCATCAAAACTTGACGAAAACAAACTAAAGCGAAATATTAGCCGGATTTTATTTAGTTACATATTTCCCTATGGAAACCTATTCCAACTTTTTGACGGTCCAACAACATTTTGAATGGAGCTGACGAAAAACTAACTTCCGGATCTAGTTCCGCAGCTTTTTCTGGAACTTATTTTGAATCTTTTTGGGCTTACTATATCTAGAGGCTTATGTATCTGTTTACTGATGTTGATGCTTCTGTTTGTAGTTTCATTGGTCTAAAACTGATTGCAATTAGAATTCGGTTCGAGCTCGAGAGCTGTGCCTACTTGACTTTCTCATTTGCTCTTGATTGGTTCTTGAGTCTGTTATATAGTAGTATATAGCAATAGCTGCAAAGATCCGATGCAAATGTTTAGTTTCATCAAAGGATAAAGTTTTATCAAACCTTCAACATTTTAGGATATTGTATAAAGTACGAAATTCCCAGAATTGAGTGGGAATTGCTAATGTAATAGCTAGGGTAGGTTTGACTTGGACTAGACTGCAGCTGAGCTGGTCTTTAGATCATTTGCTCAGTTATCAATCCAGACCTATTGAGCTCGGGGTCTAGTAAAAGATAGAGATGAGAATTTCCTGATATGTGACTGCTATATAGTATCAGATATGCATTTTAGAGTCCAATCTATACTCTAGCATTATCGTTACAGGGTATACTTTGGTCATGCTTGCGTTTGTCTTAGAACTTTTCTCATTTCTAGGAATCGTATCTAAAATTCTGTGTGCCAAGTTTTTTGGCAATCAAAAGCAATTCATTTACTAATTATTCTGTCTACTATTTTCTCTCTACATTTATTTTTCAGGTAAGACCGGCAAGCACAAGTTCTATCTGTCTCGCTCTGCCTCTCCCTCTCCCTCTCCGTCTCCGTCTCACTCTTGAATGGAAATGTCACAGAGGCAAGTATCAAGTGGAAATTGTTGCAGTTGACATACGACTGCATGTGTTGATATCATGCATGTATGTATGCCTTCGCTGCCTAAGGAGGCGTGGCAATGGGCTGCCAGTACAGGGTATGCGCTACCATGCAAGGCATGTAAACATTTTTAAATTTGAATTACGTGCCTCGGCTGCCAAGTTGGTTTTCTAGATGCCACAGCGAATATTTCAAATGAGCAGCCAAAAAAAACTTTCGCCTGCCACGCCCTCAAAAGCCACCCACCTAGCAGAGGCACAGCAGCTCATGAGATTTCCCACAGTCGACAAAAAAAAAATGCAAAAATGAAGAAGAAGAAGCTGAAAACGAAAACGAAGTAGAACGCCAAAGGGCCTCTTAAAGAAATATGCTCAATTTTCAAGCTGACAGAGTGGGAGTATATGTATACACATACATGTATGTGTGTGTGTGTGTGTGTGTGTGTGTGCAGGGTATATTAGGTGTCGGTATTAGGGTAGAGGGCAAGAGAAATGGGGCATGCCGAGAGGGGTGGGGGAGGGGGAGGGGCCCTTGAATGTGGTGTCAGGTCTTAAGCTGCGTCTTTTGATGGCAGTCAGCCGCGGGCCACGCAGCTGACTAAGCAGCAATTGAGCAACTTTTCGTTTGAGCTGCAGAAAGAAAAATTACAAAATTTATTAAAGTGTTAGAGCGAGACGGGCGACAGAGAGAACGAAAGCACACATATCAAATGTAATTGACTCGGAAATCTAAGACAAATGTGCTAAAAATTAAAGGAAGGAAACCCCGAAAAAAAAAATAAAAAAATAAAATGGAAAGCAAGAAAAAGCAACAGACAAACAAAAGCGACAGAATATCTTGGTGTGTGTGTGTGTGTGTCTCAGCTTGAGTGAGAGTTTTAGCTCTGAAGACTTGAGCTATCTCTCAGGATATCTGTAAGCAATGGGATAAGGCAAGCGGCTTCAGCTAAAACTTTTCTGCATAAAGTTGCCAATATATAAAGGATGAAAGGAGAGCGCAAAAATTTGTATACGAATAAGATATACGATTTTTGGGAAGCATAGAAAGCTCTTACAGGAATGCTAAACAGATGAACTGAATTCTAGAGAAGCACAGAGAAGAGTCTGATTAGAATTATTGAAGATCTAAGTGAGTCTGAATGAAGAGTGAATCAAGCTGTTCTTAGAAGGAAATAGAATCTAGAATATTATAATAGAAGTTGTCTTTGCTCAGGGGTATTCTTGGGATTATATCAAACAATTCTTATGTATATTATCATACATATATAGATATGTATATAGATTCCATTATAGTAAACCAATCTACCCTTCTACCTTTGTGCGCAGCTCTAGCGGTTTCTTAGCTCTCCTTGACAGCAAGAAGCATTTCGGCTTCTGCTTCTGTAAGATGCTCAGACGCTTAGTTGTGGCAGCAGATGACATAGTTAGTGGCGCACAACCACCACCGCCAGCTCTACCACCAACTGCACTACCACCACCACCGCCACCACCGCCACCGCCACCACCACCGTCACCAGCAGCAACGAAAATTCCGTATGCACCATTAGTAAACACCACCCCAAAATAAAATATATTTCTATATATATATAGAGAAGGGCAACCGCCCCGTTCGTATTGGAGTTAACCCTCAGCGTCGCTCGCGTCTGTTGCATTATCAAGAAGCAGCGCAAACAGACGAACAAGTCGCAGCAGAACTTCGAGCAGAAGAGAAAACAGAAAGCAGCTGCCAATAAGTTCTTCAAAGAAGAGAAAACATTCAAAGCAATTTGTACTCGAGATTAGCTGATAGCAATGCAAGCTATGTGCCTGCCTCGCCTAGCCGAGTAATGTTGGTAAATGCGGCCCATTGGTTAAACAACACTGGCACGAGTGCCAGACAGAGTGTTATACATCTATCTGGCATGAGGACTTGCTGAATATGACGACTTTGTGAGAACTTCATCAATCAATGATCTAGTTTTTTGGTCAGTCATCACTAACTCATTTGCTGAATGTTATGTAACATGAAAATGTTCATCAATCAGGCAATCAATTTGGTGTTCAATCACAATCCTATTCAGCTCACCAAGAAGCCAAGCAATCAGTTAATACTAGGCTATAATTCAGCTATAAATCATTATACAATCTTATGTATATTAGTTCATCAACCTGTCAATCGCTCGGTATTGATCAATCAACCAATCTATCAGAGTTCTGATTGACTGTCCGTCTATAGTCTATACAGTCTTTCAGTCTTTCGGATTGTCAATCAAATCGGCAAAAAACTCAATCAATAAGTCATTCCATCAGTTGGTTAACCAAGCGTTTGGTCTATCTATCAATCATTCAAACAGCTTCAATCATTCCGCAAATCGATCAATTTCGAACATACTCAAAAGTTGCCTGAATTTAGCCTCAAACGAACTTCGCTCTGTCAGATGAACCAAGTAAGAGAAGAAAAAATCCACCCTGAACCCATATTGGAACCATTTTCGGAATTGGTTCGATTGATTGAATGAGACATCTTAAGAGAGAAGCGAGAATAGAAATTTGCGAAAGTTTGATTGAAGCGATGCAGTGGATGTTGATGCCCGCTCACGAAAGACCAAAGAAAGTATATTAGTTCTCTCTATGTGTAGCTCCTATATACGATGTATATCGATCAATATTTATATATGTATCTGATTTTAAATATTCTATCGATATTCGCTGTGAGCGCGCATCGTGCAGTCGCCCATGCTCGATTGCAGTGCTCTGACTTCAGTGCTGGTGGTTGGGTGGTTTGTGTAGGTGGTTGCAAGGTTCATTATTCTCTCTACACGTATATGTGTTTATACTGGGGCGGTTGCTTTTGCTGCGTCGCCCTCCCCTGGGCCAGACAATTGAAAATGAATGAAATTTCCAGATATGTACGTCCACAATCGAAATGAATAGAATAGAGCGCTGAATGAATGAAGCTGGCTCAATATGTTGCCCATTGACAGAGACCAGGGGGACAGGGGAACAGCGAGAGGCTGTGTTCGGTAGGGGAGCTACTATAATATCAAGCCCAAGCAGATCCAAATTCGGTTTTGGATGCTCGGCTAATGCGAGAAATTTGTATGCAGGCCAAAAACATTTGGGCATTTCTTATGTTTTGTAGCCGCGTCTAGAGGAAATAACAATCAAATTAAATGACAGCCAAAAGCTGCGGAAATTAGGACTTGCCTCCATCTCCCTCCCTCGCCCCAGTCGTCTCGCTCTGTCGCAGTCTGTCCAGCTGCCTTTGGCTTTGCTTTTTAACACTTTCAGTGTATAAATTTCGTTTGGCATTTTATTGACTTAATTTGCTGGGCGTGAAAAAAATAATAAATAAGTTACATTCACAGATACACAGACTCTGTCTGGGCGAGTGCAAAAGAGAGGGCAAGAGAGGGCTAGAGAGGGCTGGAGAATCTGGTGGTCTGCATGGTGAAAAAGGTTTAACATTTTGGGACCCGCGCACATCATTTAAATGAAAAACTAATTTCAAATGTCATAAAAAAAAAAGAACGAGCTCACCCAGCGAGTGCTTCGCTTAAGCAGCTGAAATTCATAATATAAATATACCCAAGAAAAAAAAGAGTGGGCGAAGGGCGGGGGTGGTAAAGTTTCGGGCAAACCCAGAACGAAAATGCGCAGAAATTTTCATTTCATAACTTGATATTGCTTTGACTGAAACAGTTCAAGCATTGCATGTTAAAGCGCCTCCACTTCCACTGCCATTTCTACATTTATTAAGGTACTCCCTGGCTATATTTTCATTTCGTTTATATTTTTTAGCAGTGGTATTCCCTCTGCTATTTGACTTTCAATTTGCTCCCGACGAAAATTTGTCAATTTGCTCTTAACTTGATTTTACAAAGTATTTCTATTTTTTCCATAGTAGTTCATGAGACTTGATTAAATGAACAAGTACTCAAAATAACCTATTGCAGTCTTCTGTCGATGCACCTATTTTGGTACTGCCACAGCTATAGTCTTTGGCTCTTATGAGCTTGTTAATCTCTGATTTCTAATCGTTTTCTACAACAATTTAGTCATTTTCTTGTTGCTAGAATCATCGCTTCAATTATAGCTCACAAATCATACCCAAGTTCACAATTTGAACTAGTTCATAGCCTAAATTCCTTATCGCTTATAAATATATTGTTTCCTCAGTTTAACTCTAAAAACCCGCTATCTACAACTTAGTTCATAGCGACGAAAGTAGCTCGCTGATGCATTCGACTTGATTTCAGTCTAAAGTGTATATAGTCATATCATAAGTAGTAGACCTACGACAACAAATATGTATATCTATATACGTTCATTTACGATAAGAAGTTGCTTCATTTTAAATTTTCAATTGATAAACTCACGAATTTTCAATAAATTTAGTTTACTTATATAGAATAATATATATATACATCTGTGCATATATTACTTCTTGCCACTGTTCTAAATTCTTATCCATATAGATTTCATATATGGGGCTTTAAGCTGATTAGCTGCGTATTTGCAGCCTAATACGCATTTGCCATTTGCCTTTGGTTTTGTTGTCAACGCCTTCGCCTCGCATTAGTCTCAACTCTGGTTTTCATGTTCAGCCAAGCAAGAAAAAAAAAAAAAAAAAAATCAACGCTTGCCCACCCCAGCTTTTCTGTTTTACTCTGTGCTTTTTGTTCTCCTCTTTTACATCTCACACATGCCAATTTTCACTGTCGGAGGTAAAGAGCATAGCTAAATGCGTCTTGATGTCGCTTAAATACCCTAACAGAGGGCGAAAGCTAATCGAGGAGGTTTAACCATCTGTCAACGAATGAGTACATTGCGGCTATGTTAAGTGACTGTTAATGACAATTAACATGGGCGAGTGTAGTCTACATTGCTGTTACTGTTACTGTTACTGTTACTGTTACTGTTACTGTTACTGTTACTGTTAC
>NW_022046889.1:0-14696 GCF_001654015.2 Drosophila navojoa
TATATATATATATATATATATATATATATATATATATATATGTATATATATATTTATTTATATGTGTGTGTGTGTGTTTGGGGTTGCCAATGTTTTTTTTTTTTGCGCCCTGAATGGGCATGCGCATACCAACACATGTGCTCTCTTGCTCTCTCTCATACGCGCAAAACACATGGGTCGCGCTGCACTGAAAATAACTGTCGCAATTGAGAGAGACAATCGTACAGTGAGACTAAACGTTTGAGAAAAAGTACGTACAAAAAGTACAAAAAATGCCTGATATGCCAACAAAAAAAAAACAACAGCTGCGCAGATTCGACAAAGTCGTTAGGATGGTGTGGGTCGGGGGAGTGCATATCTGGCTGATGCCCATTTCCAATTGCACGGGGCGCATAGACGCCTAGTCGACAGTCGTGCACAGATTCTCGTAAACAAAACGCTCGAAATTTGCGTACCACGTGTGTAGTCTGAATGCGCGTATAAATATATTTATATCTATCTATACATACATATGTATATACGCGTATGAGTTGTGTGTGTTTGCCGGAGTCTATAAATGTATGTACAAATATATTTAGTGCAATTGTTTCGTGCAGCTGATTTGTTGTTGTGCTTGGTTTAATACCGTTTTTTTTCTTCCTCCTGTTTTTCGAGGGCTACTAATCAACATTTAAATTTGCGACACATCCGCTGCGGTTATTACTCAAAAAAATATATACATATGTACATATGTGAGTCGTTCGAGCCCGCGTAGAAATATATGTGAATATAAATAAGTGTGTATATATGTATGTATAGAATATATACCTTATACATAATATTAAAAAAAAAAAACCAGATCTGTGACATGTGTGTTTGTCTTGTCCAAGGACCCTTGGCACAGCGTCGTTGCATCAAGCAATATAAAAGGGCGAAAATCAAAGTTGAATTTATTGCAAACGGCATTGACTTCACTTACTACTACATGCATACATGTATGTATATGGGCATATACGTGTTGTATTAGGTCTATGTATATGTGTGTGTATGCACACATACATGTTGTGTTGCAGCAACTCTAACGCAGGCGCCTGCGCCGACTGAGCGACTCGCAATTTCTACGAGTACATGAAATGTACAAACACACACACACACAAACACACATACATATGTATATCAATGGGCACGTGCGTAAAGAATCAATTCGCTTCTTAACTAAAACTTATAGTCAGCTGCGATAATTACTATCGCGATCGAATGACATCGCTAACAAACTGAAGATCGGCTCATGCCTTACAGTGTCACTGGGATATAGAAATTATTAATGAAAGTATATATTGGAATCATTATTGAGAATGTTTGTTTATTTGTAGAAAAGACCTGGTAACCAGTCGAGAATAATCGCTGTAAAATAATATGAAAATAAATATATTTGCACTTAGTTTTTTTTTTTTTTTATTTATTTATTTATTTTTTTTTTAATGAAAGTAAATAAATAATGCCATACATGCGAAGTTTAATACATACAATGTACATACATATATACAAAATAGACAACAACAAATCTGCTCTTATCTTAATGTGTTAATTTGAACAATCATTTTTATACACAAACTGAATTCAGCTTAACTCACAAAAGACAGAAGAAGAAGTGAAAGAGAGTGGGGGAGAGAAAGAGAGAGTTGCTAAATGTTAACTGTTCCTCAAAGTATGCATCATTATGAGCTGTTCAGTATGAGACATTCTGCCGTTGTGTTGCATAAGCGAAAGGAGTATTAGCATATAGCAGCAGCTGCTTTAGACATGGAGGCTGAGCCATACCCAGACCCTTTCACCGTTCGACTGATTGGATGAGACAAACATTTCATCATTTACTTTACTGCCAACACACTTCAATCTGTTTTCTGTTTACTTTTATTCTCTCGTTAGAAACTTAGACGTGTCATCGATTGTTTGTTTTTTATTTTTTGTTACTTTTTTATGATTTTTCTACGTTAGTTCGCGTTTCGGGTAGTTAGTTCTTGAAATTCGCAGATATATTTAGATAACTTATTAACAATTGACAACTTATTAACATAAGACATTCGTTATTGAAGTAACCATTAATAAGACAATGCACATGATAGTATAAATTTTCTTTTGTTTTCTTTATTTGTTGTTTGTTTGGTTTTGTTTTTTTTTTGTTTTTTGTTTTTTTTTTTTTTTAATAAATATATATATTTTTCTAATGTTTTGAAAATTTTTGATTAAATTTTTCATTACTTGCGGTATATTTATATTGTGCAGAACGACGCTGTTATCCTTCGTCTATCTGTCGTCGTCGTCATAATTGTCGTCGTCGTCATCGTCGTTTTCGTCATCGTACTCGTCGCAACACAGCAACAAATTGAAACAATAGCAGCACGCGGTTCCATTGCAATAACGGTACCCATAACGGATCAACGCAAGAAACGAGAGCCCACAGGAAAAGAGGAACAACAGAGCCGAAGTCCTAGAGGCAAAATGCAGACGCATAAAAAGTGAAAGGAGGAACAGAGGAAGTACCAAGCAATAGCAGAGCTAAACTGAGCTTGTTGTGTGTGTGTGTGTGTGTGTGTGTGTGCGTGAGCGTGCACGAGCGTAAGTGCCTGTGTATGTTCGTCTTCGTGAGTACAGCAGCTATCGAGCACACACTCTCACATTGAAACACCCATTCTCTCGCTAACGCCTACCTGACTGGCTGTCTGTGTGCGCGGTTGTTTGTGTGTATTAGTGTAGCAGTAGCAGCAGAAGAGAGATTCATACATCGACTGTCACACTTACACCCATTTGCAGTGTGCAATTGGCATGGCTGCAAGGAGTGCGAGCAAGGAACAATAGCAACCACAATTGGGATATGCAGCTATAAGAGAAGATTGATAGTTAAGTAAGCGTAAAGGACTTGAAACCAAAAATTACAACACCAGCAAAAGTAACAGATAAAGAAACTTAAGCAACAAATATAATATTGAACAAATTGCAAGTTACAAGAAACAAACAGCGAGAAAAATTAGAAAGAAAAAGGAGTGAAAGAGCTTAATAAACTCTGCCCGCCTCACAGTCACAATTGAGCAAAAAAAAGGAATACGAAGTAATCAAACGGTTAATTAACAAGTTGCTGGCAACATGAGCACACTGCTCGAGGAGCTGAGTCAATCACTGACTACGGTGACAATAGAGGAACAGCAGCCGCAGCAACAACAGCAGCTGCAGCAGCATCGGGTCACAATGAGTACGACAATCTGCGAGGATTCGATTTCATCGTCGGTGCTGGAAGACATCGATGTGAGCAATACGAGCAGCAGCAGCAGTACCAGCAGTACCAGTAGCAGCAGCAGCAGCAGCAGCGCGAGCAGCAACAGCAGCAGCTGCAGCAATGGCACTGGAACGGACACGGACACCGGCAAGGGCAGCAGCACCGTGGGCAGCATTGATACGACGCGAGTCAGCTCGTCCAGCATTGGATCGGCTGCATCGATTACATCATCGGTATCAACAACCGCCCCATCCACGTCCAATTCATCGGGCCTCGGTCTGGTGGTCGATGTGGATAGCAATATTGGCAGCAGCCAGGAGCTGAGCCATGGCTATGAGTCCAAGAGCGTCACGGAGCTAGATTCCCTGGAGGATACGTGCGGCTCCATGCTCAAAGATGCCGACAAGAACTGCATGCTATGCAGGTGAGTTTCTAGCTGACAATATTTAACTTTGGCCATCATTTAATATCGATAAAAAGGTTAGCAAAATCAATAGTAGCTAAAGGCAGCTCAAAAAAAGATCTGTAATCGATTTCCTACTATCGATAAACAAGTAATATTTGATATTCATTTTTATTTTTATCAATGTTAATGTATAAAATATATATATAACTATGACAAAATAGAAAATATGTTGCTCTAATAATTATAGATAGCTTGATTCATCGATAACTGTAATCAAATAGCCAAATATATAATCTATGTATATTCATAGCTAGCTAGCTAAAAGAAAATTCCTAAAAATGCTGCTCTTTTTACTATTAGTAAAAACCTTGATTTATCGTTACTATCGATGGCGCCAATTAAATCGAAATTGAATTTTTAAAAACCATTTCCCATCATTTGTAGCTCGCGTTTGGTTATGCCGCGAATTCTATCCTGTCTGCATGTATATTGCGAGGATTGCCTGCTCAATTTGCTACGCAGCAAGGAGGCGGCAGCGGCAAGCTCACCGGCCACATCCCTATCGTCGGCGGCCAGCTGCTCGTCGGTCTCGTTCGATGGCAGTGAGAATCAGCGGTTGCATACGGTGCTGGAGTGTCCCGTTTGCAAGCAGCTGACCCATCTGGGCAGCAAGGGCGTCAAGGGACTGACCATGGACTATATTGTGACAAATACGCTGGATCTGTCCAATCTGGAATCGGAGCATATACCGTGCACGTCCTGCAAGAGCAAAGAGGAGGCCATATCACGTTGCAATGACTGCGCCAACTTCTTGTGCAACGGCTGCGACAATGCGCACAAATATATGCGCTGCTTCGAGAACCATCAGGTGGTGCGCATCGAGGATCTGCAGAAGAATGTGCAGAACGACAAGCTGATCATACACAAGCCAATCTGCTGCCGTCAGCACGTCAATGAGAATCTCAAATACTATTGCTTTACGTGCCAGGTGCCCACCTGCAACGATTGCCTGCTGAGCGATCATAAGGGCAACGATCATCACTACGAGACCGCTCTGGTTGCCGAGCAAACAGTTCGGGCCGATCTCGAGCAAACACTGACGGAGACAGCGAAGAAGGCACAATATTGCAACGATGCGGGAAGCAATCTCAGCAGTGCTCTAACCGAACTCCAATCGCAGCACGACAATGTCCGACAGCAGATCGATGATGCGTACAAGGGCTATAAGCGCATTCTCGAGAACATTCGCGATCAGATGGTCACCGATCTGAGTCGCTTGCACTCGGAGCGCGAGCTGAAGATCATGGATCTGATGCAGAGCCTGGAGAATAACATGGGCCGACTGCAGCATGCCTCCCAGTTCGGTCAGCGTGCCATCGAGAAGGCAAATGCCATTGAGTTTCTGTTGCTGAAGCCGGTGATCAGTGCTCAGTGCGCCAATCTGATCGATCAGACACCCCAGAGCGATGTCAACTATCAGCTGCAGTTCGACTGTATGCCCGAGAAGTTTGAGCGTTTCGCGCGTGAAATGTTTGGCAAATTTCGCACCGAATCAACGAAAAGCCAAAATGCACCTGGAACTGCGGCAATGGCCGAGACGGCGGCCTCTCCGATGGCCACGCCCAAGCAGCACTCGCCGCCGCCATCGAACTTGGCGCCCGGCTGCCATGGCGTTGGCATGCTGCCGCCTGGAGTACGCAGCCTGGCCGGAGTCGGCAGCAGCTCCGTCAACAACAGCTCGGTGCAGGGACGGCTGAGCTCGGCAGCTGTTTTTAGTCCCATATCGTTGCCATCGTCGTTGCAGAGCTCCTTCGATGGCGACACCTCAGTCATGACCAACTTCTCCATGATGAGCACGCTGCCGCCCGATTCGCCGCCGCAGCTGCAGCAGCAACAGCAGCAGGCGCTGCAACAGGCGCAACAGCAGCAACAGCAGCAGCAGCAGCAGCAACAGCAGCAGCAGAAGCAACAGCAGCAACAGCAACAAGCGCTGCATCAACAGCCCCAGACGCTGCCCGTGACCCAGCAAATATCGCAGATGGTAACGCCTCAAGGCATTGTCCAAGTACCACCACCCTCGGGGCATGTCAGTCTCAATGCTGGAGCGACTAACAGCGCTGTCGGCATGGGCCTGGGTGCCCTCAATGGACTGGGCATGAATGCTGGCGGACCAACACCTCCGTTCAGCATGCTTGAATACAATCTCTCACGATTGGCCAGTCTCACGGAGAGCATACCGGACGCCATGAGCGATACGTTGGGCGTGGGCAGCTCTAGTGCGGTGGCTGTTGCTGCCACTGCCGGCGCCGCCGGCGGCGCTGCATCCCATCATCAGCAGCCGGTAATTCCGCCCTCTGGCGTCACGCCCACCCAACCCATAACACTGGCCGACATTCTGTCCGGCGATCAGCGCGCCCTCAACAATCTGCAAGCTCTGGCTAAACTGGGACTCAACAACAATGGTGAGTGGCGCGATCTTCGAAACTGTTAGCTCTGTTCGATTGCCTGCTTCCATACTACTCGGCTCACATAGTACACTAACTGCAGACAGATAAACAAAAGAGACAATTTTGATTTTCGTTTATATGCGATTCTCGAGCTCAATATTATGTGAATGCTCTGGCTCTGCGAGTAATTTATTACTAATTTTAACTAATATATACATATATAAATATATATTGTGAGCTTGTAGTGAATATAGTTTATATATTCCTCTTTGCTTTCATCTATATATATATATATATTTATATATGTATTATAAATATATAAATTGCTCTCCGACTCTGTTTGTTTATCTCTTTATCGCATTTCTTTTGTAATTAATATTATTTGAAATGAGATTTTGTCAAGCTGACACGTATATAAACTAGCTCAAGTTCTTCGAGCAATGTAATACTAATATGATTAACTAATTCCAATGAGATATCTTACCATATCTCTCTCTATATAACTTTCCTTGTATTTCTTTTTATAATTTTATTCTTTATATTTATTTTTAGTTTATATGATTTTGAATAAGATCTTGTGAGGTTTTAACTACCAGCCTTTCTATGCGATTTTCATTGATGTTGTCTGCAGTGTTTTAAGCGTATTGGCATTCTAAAAGAACTTTTATTTTCGTAGTATTTGTTATTAATGTTTTTTTTTTTTTGCAAATTTTAAGTTTGTTTTTATTTTGTTTCTTTCCTTTTCTTTTTCTTTTTCCACAATTGACACCCCACAACAACCAACAACAACAAAAACACCGTCACTACTACTACTACTACTTCTACTACTACTACTACTATTACTACCACTACAACCACTACTACCAACAACAACAACAACACTTTCCAAAACACCATCCAACAACAACACACAGATGAGCAACACGATTTGTTGTCGTCGAACGGAAGCTCAACGTGCCTTGATTATATTTTAACAGATTTCTGCATGCCAGCAGCCACATCACCCAATCTTCAAACACTGAATCCAATTGTTGGCGGTGTCGAGGAGATGAGCCTCAACAATTTCCATGCTGTGGCCCAGCCGGGCACCACCAGCGTCGTAACTGGCCGCAATAAGGCCACGCCCATGCAGATACGCTGTAAATTTGGTTCGCTCGGCACGGCCAAGGGCCAGTTTAATTCGCCGCACGGCTTTTGTCTGGGCGTCGATGAGGAGATCATTGTCGCCGATACGAACAATCATCGCATCGAGGTCTTTGACAAAATGGGCGCGCTCAAATTTCAATTTGGTGTCGCCGGCAAAGAGGAGGGTCAGCTCTGGTATCCTCGCAAGGTGGCTGTCATGCACAACAATGGCAAATTCGTGGTCTGCGATCGAGGCAACGAACGCTCCCGCATGCAAATCTTCTCCAAATGCGGACACTTTATGCGAAAAATTGCAATTAGGTGCGTGCTGACCTAAGCCCCATATATAGTAACTGTGTGCTAATTGTGTGATCTCTGCATAGGTATATTGATATTGTTGCGGGTCTGGCTGTAACTGCCAAGGGGCACATTGTAGCCGTCGACAGCGTCTCGCCCACCGTTTTCGTCATTTCCGAGGAGGGCGAGCTGGTGCGCTGGTTCGACTGCAGTGACTACATGCGTGAGCCATCCGATATTGCCATACGTGGTGAGTGCACTCCGCGTGACAGCTGCCATTAAGAAATTCTACTCACACGTATATATTTTGTATTTCTCGCTTGCAGACAACGATTTTTACGTGTGCGACTTTAAAGGGCATTGCGTGGCCGTTTTCCAAGAGGACGGCACCTTCCTTTATCGCATTGGCAATGAGAAGGTCACCTGCTTCCCCAACGGCATTGACATATCGAACGCTGGCGATGTACTCATCGGTGATTCACACGGAAATCGCTTCCATGTGGCCTGTTACTCACGGGAAGGCGTACTGCAATCCGAATTCGAGTGCCCACATGTCAAGGTTCGCATATGAAACACGATTAAAGCGTACTTCAACTAGCTTTTGGAATGAGAATTGTTTAATTATATAAATATGTATATAGTTATAGCACCTATTTATATATATATATATATATATTTCTATGATTACGTATGGGAGCGATGGCGCTTGATGCGTGTGCTAGGGTCGTAGGGCAATCGGTGGCTCCCCTGCACATATTGTGCGAATTACAGTTGCTCTATGATGATATTATTAATTCAATTATTGTTTATTGTGCAGGTTTCACGTTGTTGCGGTTTGAAAATCACCTCTGAGGGCTATGTTGTAACATTGGCCAAGAACAATCATCATGTTCTGGTCCTGAACACACTGTATGTTCACTGATTGCAAATCAAAGCGCGCAACAATCGTCCAGCTGTCGATCTGATCAAATACAACTATAAATACTCGTCAGGTAAAATATATGGATGTCGCAGGCAACCGCAACAGCATTGTCAACATCATGAAAATAGGAAGCAACTAAAGCAGCAGCAGCAGCAACAGCAGCAGCAGCAGCAGCATCAATCAACAGGCACCAGCAATAGCATAATCAATAGCAGCAGGAGAACCAACAGCAGGAGCAAAAACGACGTGGAGCAGCATAGCAATAATCCCATTCGAGCTAAATCGTCGCCGCCTTCCATATAAATAAGCTTGAAATAAGGGCCAGCCAAGCACCTTGAAATCAATGATTGCGAAATAAAAGGGAAAGGCGAGAAAAAAATAAAAATAAAAAATAAAAATAAATAAATAAATAAATAATATAAATAACGAGCGTAAAATCTCGAATCTCGAACCACGTTATCAACAAAATTGTTGTCAACGTACAACAGCAACAAGTAGCAACAAAAATGCAACAATACTATTTTTGATCTCTAATTTAATAGAAACAACTACAAGAAAAAAATACCTAAAACCTAAAACGATTAGCGCTACTAAAACAACAAATAATTAACAAGCATCTATGAAGATCTATAACAAGAAACAAAAGAACTTTAAAGTGTAACAACAACAGAAAAAAAACCTAACAAAATGAAAAAAAAAAAAAAAAAAATTGGATGAAAACTTACCATATATCTCAACGCGTTCTAAAGAAGCTCTAATTTAATTTTTTTTTTTCCGTTTCGATTTGAAATATGTTCTTGTTACAACTTTCATACAATATACAAAATGACACTCACACTCACAATTGAACAACATACACAAACACAAACAGAAACAGCAACAGCAACACACATACACGCTCACACACAACTTCATGTTACTTATTATCTATGTATAGGCATATTGTTATATCTACGCATTAGCTATGTTTGTGCAAAACCCCTTCCAGAATCTTTTTTCAACAAAACAAAAAAGAAAAACAAAAAAGAAAAAAACAAAAAACAAATACCAAAACAAACACGCATATATTTTACATACAATATATATATACACACAACTCACATATATATATATCTATATAAACATATGTATATACATATGTGTATATATTCATATACATATTTGTGAAACGTGCACGTTTTGTGCACATTTCCAAAGTGGACAGGAAAAACCAGGCAATAATTAACAAGAACAACAACAACAACAACAAAACATCTAAAATTATGTACAACTAACATATATTTTCAATTTTAACAACTACAAAAAAAAAAAAAAAAAAAAAAAAAAAAAAAAAATTAAAACGGAAGAGACACGTGTTTAGGTTTTTCCTTACTGCTGCTTATATAAGGTGATATTTATTTATATATATATATACATATACATATACGTATGCGTATGTGAATATATAGCCTATATATATGTATGTATGTATATGTATGTATTTAACAAAACAAAAATATCTTACAACTGACATACATATATGTGAATCCTACGACTTTGCCATATATATCTATATATATATACAGAGAAAATAACACACACATATATAAATATATATATATATATATATATATATATATACTGATTTTTGTCACTGTATATATGAATTATATACAGATTGAATGAAAAAAGAAAACACAAATATTAGTATACATTCTGTGTGTGTGTGTGTGTGTGTAGAAGGTTTTTGTGTGTGTGTGTGTGTGTGTGTGTGTGTGTGTGTGTGTGTGTGTGTGATATATGTTCTCATTGTCGCGTTTGAGTGTGTGTTAGTAATAATAACAAACAAACAAATTCAAAACATACAAACTAAATGTAAGCTAACAAACCAAAATGCATATAACAACAACAACAACAACAACACAATAATAAAGGCATCAAATTTTGCAATGCATTAGGCCAACAAACTAACTAAAGAAAATCAACACTAAAACGAGACACACAAGCAAAAGAAAACCAAAAGATTACAAACAAAAAATGAAAAGAAAAAAACTATTGTTAAGTTCTATATATATATTTACAATGTTAAAATGATATTCCTCTTGCTTATATACATACAAAAAACTAAAAACAAAATACAAACATATACATATACGTGTGCATATGCCCACATTTACACAATATATATATATATGCTATATATATGTTTACAAACGTATGTATATGGTATTTATGTAAAGTAAGGACTCTTCTAGTAGCACATATTGGGGCATGTGCCATTTCTTTCCCGTTGTAATAAAATATATAAGGCTGGTTTACTCCCAAGACATTATTATTTTTTAAACAAATGAATAACATACTATTATTATTATTATTATTATTATTATTATTATCATTATTATTATTATATTATGATTAATTATGTGAATATTATGACTTTGTTGTTCTTGATTCTTTACGATGACAAAAATAATTCTTTGTGAATTTTTTATTATTATTAATATTAATATTATATAAATCGCAATTTATTTTTGACTATGTTTTAAGTGAAAAGTCTAGAAAATGATCAATTGTCGGTTATGATCAGTTATTATGTAAGAAAAGCAAAGCAACTTATTTTTTCTATAGGCTGTAACAGACACACACACATACACATACACATACACACACACACACACATTTTATTATATACAACACACATACAGTGACACATACACATATACACATACGAAACGTATCGAAAGTGAATTTTACGCATATTGTATTTGTGTATGTTAAGCAGTTAATGGATTTAACATTATATTAATTATAATTTTATACATATATATATATATATGAAAAAAGAAGATAATGTAAAAAAAAACTCCTGTTTAGTGATTCGTTTAACGCTGTTGAATTTGAATGTGTTTCATATGAATATAACTTCTAATCTTGTCATTTATTTAATACTAGTAAAACATGTACATTATATGGAATATATATGTATGTATTTACATATATATATACATATGCATATTTATGATTTTTCCTTAAACAACAAACAAAAGTTGTCTAAACCATTTTATATTATGTACTTTTTGTAAACAAAAACAAAAAGAAAAAACAAACATGTCAAAACATATTTATGTTTATAATTTTCTGCTTAATTTTATATATTTTGTTGTCATTTTACTTTTGTATCTTTTGTTCTGAATTTTTATTTTGTATTTTGTTTTTTTCGTTTGTTGCAACTACGTGTGAGGCTACACCAATTTATATACATATATAATGTATATATATACATTAATATATTATGTGAAACCAAGAAGAACTATCTAGCTCTAGCTAAAACTAAAACTAAAACAAAACAAAACTAAACTAATTGTATAAGTTTGTGAAACGCTTTTAATTGTCTTACGATTAATTTTAATTTGTATCCATTTTGTTGTTGTACAACTGAAATATTGAAAACTTGAAAACAACACAGAAACATCATGTTTTGATTTGATGAATTTCTATTTACATATTTACCTTGTTTACCTTAATTAGTTAAGCTACTAAAGAATCACTAGCAAGAGAACAGCTACACCTCCTATCCAAAGTTGTTGTCGAAGTAATGAATTAACTGAAATCCATATAACGATGACGAAGATGATAATGATAATGAAGAAGAAGAAGAGTGGAAGAAAAATGCAATTTTTGTGAACAATTTGGCTGTTGAAATATAATTTTAATTTGATATATTCGTAAATACGTTATGATGATTTTAGTTAACTCTATTGAATTAAGCTTACATCATGTTATATTGTGTACAATAATTTTATTTTAATTTTATTATTTTGTTTAATATGTTTAGATCTAGACCCGCCCCATTGTCCTTCACCGGGGGGGCCCCTCTATCCACTATACAAACCATAATTGAAATGTGCTTAGTGAATTTACATAGATTTCTTATGCGACAAGAGCAAAAACTAAATGAATAAACAAGTATTATGTAAACAACACACACGACAAATCTAGCAAAAACACACAGACAAACAACAACGAGAACAACAGAAACAACAACAACACAAATGTGAAATATGCCAAATTTTGTTAACTTTCTTTTCTCATTTGCGCCTTAAATAGTCAAACGAAAATTCTGTGAGCAAACAAAACAAAACAAAACAAAACTCTTAAAGTTTATATAGATATATATATATAAACACATGTTTTTGAAACAACAAATTACTTATTTCAAAAACGACTTTTTACACTTTGTTTCTAGTTTTTACGAAAAAGCCTTCAAAAAGAGGAAGAAAAAAAAAAATGAAATTGTAATTCCACACGCTTTTATTTATAACATTTACAACAATTTTTTTTTTTTACTTTTTAGTTTGAAGTGAAAACAAAATAGCAAAAACAAAAAAAAAAACAAGAAAAAAAATACTTTTGTTTCAAACAAAAATAAAACTTTTTTAGGTTTAATTCAGATAAATAAAAAATGTGTGAATGAAAAATCCAAAACAGATGATATTAAGTTAACGAAAACAAAACTGTTTCAAAATGAAAACACACAAAAAAAACTATGGAAAATTAAAAAAAAATAATAATAATATATACACATACACACACATATATATACATACACATGTAAACACAAAGAAACGTTAACTAATTGATTTCCTATTGCATACAAATTTATGAAAAAATGTGCTTAAGTTTAAATCAAATTTACAATTTAGTTGAGATTATGAACTAAAAAAAAAATATATATAAAAATAAAAACAAAAAAAAAACCTTTTACATAACAAGTTTATGTAGAACGTTTAGCGAAAATATATATATAAATATATGTATACATATATTCATATGTATGTACATACCTATGTAAGTTTAGCCAATGGCAGAGGCGGCAGAGTTGGTTGGCCATTGGGCGTGGCACTGGACGAAAGACAGACACAACTTGGGCCAGAGCAACTAGTCACGTATGAACAGAACTTAACGTATAACGTAAGAGTATGAAACGAACATCACGCACGACGTAACGCACGGACGCCTAACGTATAACGTAAGAGTATGAAACGAACATCACGCAATCGACGTAAGATTGCACAGCAAACATCACGCAACCGAACCGGATGAGAAGTGAGAAAGAAGAACGACGTAACGACATAACGGTAACACTGACGTAACGCCTGAAACGCACAGAACCAACTCGGCCAGCTCCGGTGCCAACAACAATTTCTGAGGCCGTTCTTTTGTGGCTAAGCTGCAAAATAAAAATTAACAATAAACGATTAAATTAAATATAAATAGAAGAAAGAAAAAACAAAAACAAACAAACAAATAACAGCAACAAAAAGCAATTCAAAAGAAACGAAAAAGTGAACTAAGAAAAGGCATATTTTATTATTATTATTATTATTATTAACATATTATTATTTAATAACTATTCAAGCAAAAACATTGTACAATGTGAGCAGAAAGAGAACGCTTTCCACCTATTTTTGGTTTATTATTCATGTACTTTATTGTGTTATATACTTTATAAATTTTGTGTTAATCAACTACTCAAGTAAACAAGTAAACAAATATATAATATCTAACTATACACATGTGCATATACATGCATACATCGATGTGTGTGTATGTCTGTATGTACACGCCGATGTATCCTTACATACATACATACATTCGTTGTACAACACACTCAAAGTCCTCAGAGTCAATGTTTATTTTTTAATTATGTAATTTGTTTCCAAACATTTTCAATTTAAGACACCAAAAAATAAAAATAAATCAATGAAAACTGAAATTAAACAAATTTATGTGTAAACCAATAAAAAAAAAAAATAAAAACATTTTATTGAATAGATGCAAATTTATGTAGAAGAAAAATCAATGTAATGAAGAAATTTTGAAGATGCTGCCAAAGATTTTTTTGTTTTCTTTTTTTATTTAAGTATACACTGAAAAAACAAAAAAAATATAATGAATGAAGTGAGATGAAAGCAACAACAATTATTATTATTATATATATATTTATATATATATGATAAATATGAACTACAACTATTATGTACGACGATAATGAAGCGTATTAACTTTTTGTTTATATATATACATACATTTATTATAATTCTACAACTATATTAAACAAAAAAAAAAAAAAAGAAGAAGAAAATAATAAAATGCAAAATGAAAATGAATTGTGAGAAAAACGTAACGAAATATTTTCGGAATACTTGCTCAGTTGGCAAATCAACTAAACACACACACATATATATATATATATATATATATATA
>NW_022046891.1:0-14665 GCF_001654015.2 Drosophila navojoa
AAAATTGGTTGCGATGGATTTTTTGACTTTTGGCCTATGGGCGCAACCACTGTGCATTGCCTTCAGCTTCTTCTTCTTCTTCTTCTTCTTCTGCGTCTGGCTCGGCTTCTCTCTGTCGCCCATTCTCCCGTTTAGTTTCTCGCATTTCACTCACTGCTGCATTTAGTTGCTTTCGCTTCGCTGCCATGACCTGTCTGGCTGGCTGTCTGTCTGCAGTCATAAATTTTGAGCCTAGTCCGGCAGAGTAAAAAATTTGCAACGCTTTTTACGTGTTGAACATTTTTAAGCGCACAGCCGACCCATAAATAATATGCGACAAGATTTACCCAGCGCCCGTTTCATTTTCTAGCGTTGCCTTTTTTTTTTTTTTGTTTAAATATATATATATATATATATGTGTATATATAAGTGCAGATTTTTTTCTGTGGTATGCAAACAATTTAAATTTGTTATGCGCTCTGAAAGAATGCCTAATGCATAAATGGTCGGCTGCAACAGTGCTGCCAGCTCGGGGCGGTCGTCCGGGACGTAACGGTTTGCATTTATGTGCGTGCATATTTGCATTACGTATACGTATATGCCTCACTGCCTCCCTCTCTCTCTCTCTCTCTCTCTCTTTCTCTGGCTGTTACGGCATTTTGGCCGCTTGCATTTTATTAGCGATAATGAACTCCACGTGCGGCAGCGCGAAACGATGCGAAACTAAACGAAACCGTTGCATACTTTGTGGCATGTGAGCCCAACTATGCCCAGTGCGAATACGCCGAAAGCGGGTATGATGGAGCTGCTATCAGAGTATTTACGGCGGCCTCAAGTCGTAAGAAGTTAGATAAGAGACTAAGGGGATAAGGTTAAACGAGTTGAAGAAGAAGCAGACTGAATTCATCAAGTTACGAAATTAAGTATATAGACGTAAACAAATATATAAATAATATTGATATAATGTATTGTGATATGTGCATGTATATAGGTCTATTTCTCAGTTTCATATGCAAACTCGACCTATTCAAAATCGGTATCTCACTCTCTCTCTCTGTTAATCATTTTTGACTCATATGAATATTTGAATTGATTTCAAAGAAATTTATAAATTTCTTAGCTCGATTCTAGAAAGAAATGCAGCAACGTGCTCAATGTACTATCCCTAGTCGACGGATTCATCTGGCAACCCTGCAAGGTTGCCCATATTCGATGGACTCAACCCTTTTTTTAATCAGAGCAAATCCCTTTTGTTGATGCTGACAATTATAATTTTTTTTGGTTAAAGTAAATTTATTGACATCAGTTATTGAATATGATATCTCTAAAATGGCCGCCTTGTACGGCATTCTGTTGCTCAACTTTGTTAAAAGATATAGGGTTCCCAAATGGGTCCGTCAAATTGTAATAAAACTGTAGAGACATAAATTGACAAAACAAACTGAATCTGTCTTAATCTAATATTGGCTTTTTTTTAATAAAGATTTATATATACTTATATGTATGTCAGTATCTAATTCTTACCCATACTTTCCCTTAACACCCATGAATAATATTTATATATCAATATCAATTTATTCGTTAGTTCTTTTAAGAAACATTGAACTCGCTACAATCCTTTGCCTAATCATTTCCCACTTCCATTTACGCTCAAAATGCATTCCCAGGATATTCCCCAGTTGAGCTCACCTTTGTTATTAGTTATTGTTGTAGTTATTCTTGTTGTTGTTGCCATGTGTTTCTATTGTGCAGTGTCGCATTGCCACAGGTTAGCATTGTGTGCCCGCGACCCTTAATGGGTCGATGGCTGATGTAGGTATTGGTAGCAATTTCTAGCTTCTTCTGCATTGCATTTGCGGTGCCCCATAATAGGGGCCCAGGCTGCCCCGGTCGCGGGTCGAGGAGCGACACTATGCGGACCTGCGGTGCGGCTGTTGCTATTACCATTTGCCATTCGCCATTCACCGTTCACCGTTCGCTTTTGCAATTGCAATTTTGTTGTGGCATACTTTCTGGCCAGGCGCGTGCATAATAGCAATTTGAATAATGTGCCAAAATATGCAGACATTTCATTGTTTGGCCCTACCCTACAGCGCCCCTAGCAAGCGCAGAGCCTGTCCATAAACTGGGCCACTCGCTGACAATCAAAGTTTGCCTCGATTCACTTTGACGTTTGTCATAAACACAGCCTGGAAATTAGATAGACTTGGGCGCGAAAACTTTGCGCCCATAAACGAATGACGGGGTCAAAGGCAAAACGGCAATAGATTCGACTAAGAGTATGAGGGGAGGGAGGGCGAGTAATAGAGAGAGACAGAGAGAAACTTAAATCGAATTGGGGCTGGAAAACAACAACAGCTAGCCGAAAGTTGTTATCAAGTTGCGGCGCAAGTTTGAAGCATTTTCGGCATCATCAACAAACTTTGTGGCTGCGTTTCTCTCAAGTGCTGCCCGCAACGTAAAGAAACCGATCCAACTGGCCCCAGCCGGCACACAGACACACCCATAGGTCTCCCATCGAGAGGTGCTTAGCATGCGCCCTGTGCGCTCGGCTTTCATTGAACTCGACGTCAACTTTCCATTGAAATCAACTGACCAGGAGCCGAGCTGCTTCGACTTTGACTGTGAATTGTCTGAGGAGCAGCGCTTGTTGAAGTAAGTGCAAGAAATCGAACTTTCTAGATCTATGAAGGGAATAAATGAGTTTATATATGAGGGGGCGTGAGAGAGAGAGAGAGAGAGAGAGAGAGAGAAAGAGAGAGAGAGAGAGCGAAGGAGAGAGAGAGAGAAAGAGAGAGAGAGAAAAAGAGAGAGAGAGAGGAATTACAAGAATAGAATAATGATCGTATATAATATAAAACTTAAATTCATGAAAATTTCTACGAAATTAAATGAAAGAAAAGAATTTTGGGTAAATCAAATTTTTTAGGATATTATATATTATATTATATTATATATTATATTATATTATATATTATATTATATTATATTATATTATATTATATTATATTATATATTATATTATATTATATATCATATCATATTATATTATATATTACTATATATATACTATCAAATGATAATATTGAGAGTGAGCAAAATATTCATCGCTAAATCTAAGACTTGTTAATTCATTATTGGGCAAAGATTTTAATCGAGCCTAATTCAATTATTCACAGGCTGTGAGGATGGAATGGAGAATGCGATGAAGTGGATAGTCGAATGGGCTATTCATGTTATTTTTATGGTCTTTAAGATTACTGGGAAGTACATTAAGCTGAAAGAACAGTTAACTGTTTGTAATAATTGATGCTGATTCTTTGTTTATTATGTTTCCTACCAAGAGATTCAGATTAAGAATTGACATTATTTTTTTTGAGGAAGTAATTTGTGTAATACGTATTTTGTTTAGAAGACATTTTGATGTGAGAATTAAGATACGAATATCCGCAAATGGCGACTTTTCGTTTATTTTTGAAATTTCATATGTGTGCCAAAGCATTTTCTTCGCCCTACTCTTAATTGTATTTGTGAGCTGCCCCAAGTCTTTTCAGAAGGTCAGCAGTCGGTCGAATGGGGCAACAGCTTGAGCCTAAATTGATCACAATTAGATTATGCCGAACTATCAAATATTCAGCTGCAACTATAGCAGACTTCGCATCTCTTATCTCTAATATCAGCTCAGCTCAATCCATCTGCAGGCGAAAGTGTCGCCATTTCGCATGACTTTACTGGCCGTATCAATGAGGTTTCCTTTTATGGCCAGCCAGAAGACCAGCAGCAGCAGCGGCTCACAATTATTTCATATATATGAGCCTGGGCAGGGCGGGAAGTTGTAAAAATTATGCACACCTTAACATAATTACGTGTGGGTCCAACGGCAGCGGGCAAAACAAGGGGGCCTGAGCTCTGCCAGACGCTGGTGGGCGTGGGTGGTGTATTGTGTGTGGTGTGGGCGGTGGATTCGGGTTAGCTATGCCCTGGTCGCTCGTTAGTCGCCATGAAATGCCTTCGTTCTGGGAGCTGTGCCACACAACAAATGAGCAGCAGGGCCCGCATGGCCCCGAAAAAAAAAAAACCGGCTACACAATACGCATCTTAAGCAAACAAATACACAAGCAGAATCATACACACACACACACACACATCACCTGCATTGTGAAATAATGTTTTTATAAGCCACCTTTATGTAATGACAATGGGGAATCATTAAATGTCTATTTGCGCTTCTTTCCAGATACCCTGGCAACATGAGACTTTGTGCGAATTGGGGTGTGAGAGACTGGGGGCTTGTATGTGTGATATGTGGAAAGAGATATAGAGAAATGTAGGCATGCATATAGTCGGGTCTCGATAGAAAATCGCGATAATTCGATAAATCTCAATAATTTTTGATAAATTGAAAAAAATCGAAACTGATACCCTCATCGAGACACTATTCTATACTCTATATGGATTACACATACTTTGATAATGCAGGGTATTTGCCAAGTCAAGCAAGCCCTTATTCATGTTGCTTTATGCTGGTGCTTAGTTCAGCTTTTATTTTTGCTTCTACTTGGCCGCACTTTTAGAGTGCGTATAGCAATGAGCTATTGTCAGCCAAAGGAAACGCCTTGTAATTATTGGCTTTGTGTAGCCGCTCCCTATCGTGCTCTATCTCTCTTGCACTCCCCGTCACCCTCTCCCTATCCCTCTCTCTATTCAGCTTGTTCTCTGTTTGCTTTGGGTAAGCTTTAAAGTCAGATAAGAATTGGGAATCAAGCTCATTTCGCATATCGTGCAAATCTATGAGCAAAGCCATAAGCTAAACCAGAGAATGAGACTGCATGTGTGCGTGCGTGTGTGTGTGTGTGTGTGTGTGTGTGTGTGTGCAAGGAATGGCACTGATAGACGCAGCTAATTTTGAGACGTCACGCATTTATCTTGCGCCACATGTTGGCAATCCCGGCTGCCTCACATGTGGGCAACCCTTCAGAGCAGATTTCCTTAAGCGCTGCTTTACTGAAAACAAAAAATAAGAGCAGAAACAAAAAAATACAAAAGAAATGAGAGCAAAACAGTAAAAATAGAAGAAAACCAACCAAAACACACACACACACACGCACAGACAGCCTCATAAAATGGCAAAACTAACGAACTCGGCCAGCAGAGCTGTCCCAGAGTAGGACAACAACAGCAACAACAACAACAACAACGAGAAGAATAGAATAGAAAAGGGTTACCGCTTAACCGGCTCGCATCGCACCGCCCCGCACCGGCCCCTCTCTCTTACTCTGGGCAGCGCCTTTAGCCATGTGCGTGTCCATCAAGGGATTTCCCTTCAATTAGGATTAATACTCCAGATACCAAAAACAACAAGCATCAAAATAGAAAAGAACCCAACAAAAAAACGAAACGAAACGAAAAAATTCTGCAACGAGTGTTGCGTACGCTTAACTAGGGTAATGCCCCATACACATGTGTACCACACACACACACACACACACACACACAGGCACACGGGCACACACATCAGTCTGCAGTCTGGTTCGTAGACCCGAAATCAGCCGCCTACTGACAAGCGTATCCGCTGCCATAAAGCTGGAGACGAGCTGAGGCCTCAAAATGGCGCACAATTGAGGCATTATTAGTAAAGTATTTTTACATACTTAAAACTCAAGTGAGGCAAGCGCGACTCAAAAATGCCCTGCAGGAGATGAGGAGGGCTGCATAAGGTAATATTCAATTATAGGGTATACAAGAGCAAACGTTAAACAGAGCTTAACTAAGGATCAAGCGAATCTGCAAGCACTACAGGTTATAAGGTATAGATGCCTAGGCAATGAGCTACAGGGTATTACAAAAGCTAACACTACGCTTAGCCTAACTAATGATCGAACTGCTTGGCTGCTCGCCTTTCAGTGCTGGGTATGCGGTATACAATATCTTAAGTCCAGCCAGAGAGTCAACCTTTTTTTTTTTGCTTGTTTTCTTATTTTGACGAGGACTTTGATGAGGGGCTGTTTCGTATCGGTTTGCTTTGCCTCAACTTTTTTGTTTTGGGTTTAAATTGCTTAAAAGTACAATTTATCACAATTGGCAATTGGATGCCATTGTGTGTGTGTGTGTGTGTGTTTGAGTGTGCGGCCTGGCAACAACTTGACCAAGTTTCTTCAACTAGCTCAGCGGCTCGATAAGGTCACGAAAATGTGCCAACGGCTCGCTCGCTTCCTGCTGCTCGCCCTGGCGAAATGAGTTTTCTCCTATGGCACATATCCTTACCTTTTTATGTACAATTGCTCTGTTCCCATCGTTCCTCATGCTGCGTCTTATCTCCTTTTTCGTCTGCTTTCTCTGTCGTCTCGCCTCCGTCAATTCCCATCGCTGGCGCACTTAGTGTGTAGTTTTCGAGCTTCGCTCATTTAAACTTTGCTGCAAAGTTTTGCTGTTTCAATTTGACGACAGTTCTCCATTTTACACCAAAGAATTTATCGATAATTGGGCTCAAACTGATTGCTGTGATTACGTTATTGTCTATCGTAGTTAATGAATTTAATAGCCAATAACCAAATTAGCAGTTTATTTATTGATAAGTGTATCGATGTTTGTGCTTAACGTTTATTGATAATTCAAAAGTAAATCTTCAGAACAAGTTATTAATATGAGTGTCTGCTTATGATATGCGCCTATCGATAACTCAGAAGGATATCTGGTCATCAATTTTTTTTATCGATACTGGTTGTTGCTTGCGCTGTACGCCTATCGATAACTCTGAAGTAAACTTTTGAGTCACGTGGCCGCTTGTTCTGTGCGTCTTTCACAAAACTAAATCTTAACATGTTATTTATCGATAAACGAGGCTGTTTGAGCTTTGCGCTTTTCGATTACTCAGCAGAAAATCTTCTTAATAAGTTATCGATACGCGTGGTTGCTTTTGCTATGCCTTTGTCAATAATTCTGAAGTAGATCTTCTTAACAAGTTATTGATACACGTGGCTGCATGTGATGTGATGTATATCGATAAATGCAATTTTAATTTTTATCGAGTTATCGATACACGTCGTTGCTTATCGATAACAGGGAAGTAAATCTTCTCAGCAAGTTATTTATCGATACACGTGGCTGCTTGTGCTGTGTGCTTATCGATAACTCGGAAGTAAATCTTCGCGCAGCAAGTATGCAAATTTTATATGATTTTAATTTGAGACTACAACACACACACACATCATAAAAGGCACTTTGTGTGTGTGTGTGTGTGTGTAGCTGCACTCATCATCATCGTCTTTGTCATCAGGCAAACTATTGAAATGCTGAGAGACTACGCAAAAAGAAAAGCTGAAAAAAATAAGTGAAGGCAGAAACAACAAGCTGCCATCAGCACAGACCCTCACGCTCTTAGCATACCCCTCACTCACTCCCCCCCCCCCCCCCCTCTCTCTCTCTCTCGCTCTTTTGTACGCCCCCTCTCTTTCGCTCCCTCTGCCACGCTTAGCACTTGCTTTTTGGTTGGCTTTCTTTTGCATACTTTTGTGCGCGGCTGCATTCAGTTTCTGTTTGCGCTTCAGATTCGCAGATTTACAGAATCCAGATACCAGTTGCCAGTTGCCAGTTGCCATATACCACCGTACATATTCAGGTTGCCCTTTTGTCAGTGTGTGTGTGTGTGCGTGTGTGTGCTCGTTCGCGTGTGTTCGTGCTCGTGCTCACGTGTAGATTTTATTAAACATATGAATTCATTATGTAAATGCGGCGACGTCAACGACAACAACGAGAACGAAAATTGTATGAAAATCGCCTTTTGTTGCCTGCTCCATTTCCATTTCCATATCTGCCCCGCCCCACTTGCCGTTGGCCCCTTGCATTCGTGTGTAGCTGGGCAACGTGGGGGTTAATGGGTTATGTGCCGTGATTTTCGAGAAGAGTGTGCCACGCCCCTCGCCTGCCCACCTGCCCACCTGCCTGCCTGGCTGTCTGCCTGCCTTTATCAACTTAGTCTTTTGTTGATTTTTATGTAAAGCGCAAATTGATTTGGCATTGGGAGCAGCTGCGCGAGCAGCGGCCACAGCCGCAAGAAATTATGAAAATTTCCATGCAACAATCAGCTGCCACAACTTCTTGAACCCTTTGTTGCATAATTGAATTCCGATTGTGAACGTGTGCGGCGCTCTCTTTGACTGCACTCGAGCCACAATTAACGTGTGGATCCAATGGACAACTCTGGGTGGCAGTGGGTGGGGCCATCTTCTTGAGCAGCACAAATCACAACTGCGCTCGGCTCAGCTGGGTGGCTGTTAAATTGCCCGCCCAACTGTCTGTTCGTCTGTCTTGTCTGTCAGCTGTTGTTATTGTTGTTCACACACAATTAACACTCGAACAGGCCTTAACACTGGGGCTTAACTTGATGTGATGTGTGTGTGTGTGTGTGTAGGGGTTGGGGGAAAGCTGGTGAGGCATGTATGCCACATTTCGGCCACCTACACACACACACACACACACACACACACGCACTTGCAGAGAGTAACATGCCACTTAATTTCATTTCTTTTCATTTCGGCAACAGTGGATCGCACAGTGGTCGAAACTATTGATATACAAATGATTTTTTTTCAAGTCAAAAAGATCTTTAAGTGTAGAAGTTTTATATATTTTTTGCATATATATGTATGTACATATAAAAATGTAAACATTAGGTAATTGATGCCCAGAATATTTAATCAAAAGTGAAATGAAATAAAAGTTTGGTATTCGATATGTATTATGTGCGTATGTTTATACATAGGGCGTCTTCGGGAATATTACTAATTTTATTAATATATCATTCGAGCTAAAGTCTTAAAATAAATATTGTATATTATTTAGTATATAAATTGGAGTAACAGTCCTACAATTTTGTTCTGTTCAGCGTTGCTTAAAGTACAAAAAATATTAAATCTAATTAAACTTATAAAAAAAAACCAATTATAATACTCGTTCAGTCGAACAGATTGTGCTTCACATATATGCTCAATTTTAGTTTTTCCATTTCGATAAGATTTCTTGTCCTCTTGTTGTTTTATTTTATTTTATTTTAATTTTGTTGTTGAATAATAGTAAATTTAATTCTCTGCAAAAAATAACAAATATTCGAATAAAATACGATTACTTAGAAGTATTAAAAATTTCTGGTCCCCATAAAACCTCTGTCTAATATGAATGAATCAAATTTCTGATTTTTCTTTCCCATAAAAAAATTCATTTATACTTTGCAAGCATTTATTTGTTCGCATTTAAGTTCATTATTGGTATTTTTAAGTATAGCATATCATATTCTATATAAAATACATATATAGAATTTGTTAAATATTGTAGTAAAAAAGCGTAGAGAATTTATTATAAAGTGTTGCCTCAACTTTTCTTAAAGATCTCAGCTCATTTGCCAAAGCTTTTCTATGTTAACACTCTCAACATCTGATTTTCTTATTTTGGCTTTTGCTTTGGTCAATTGGCCCACTGTGCCGTCTCTCAGTGTTGCCAATGTGATTTTCATTGTTGCTGCTGTTGTTGTTGTTGTTGTACTTGTTGTTTTCGTTTGTCATAAAGCGGCGTGAATGTAATCAAGGCAGCTATTATTCTTAGATTTGAAGCGCAAATGAAAACGCCGGGCAGCCAAGACAACGGGCAGACTCTCGCAGGCTCCGCGCCAGAGTTTGGGGTTCGATACGAAACAATGGCCATATGTGAGTGCGTGTGTGTCTGTGTGTGTGTGTGTGTGTGTGTGTGTGCCACAGACAGCAGCAACAAAAAGGCCAACGCGCTGTCGCATACAAAACCCTCATTGTTTGAGGCCGCGACCGAGACGGCATCCAAATGATGATGGGGTGGCTGTTAGGTACTGGCAGAGGGGTGGGGGGGTGGTGCGTCAGTGCGAATATGTGTAAGTGCTGTGGCTCAGGTGCTTAAATATGTACATGGGTGCGTGAATGTTTGTTTTTTCTCACTCTCTCTCTCTCTCTCTCTCTCTCTCTCGTTTTTGTGGTATTTGTTTTTGCTTTTTGCATATATGTATTTTTAAGTAACTTCGCATATAGTCGAGCAGGTTGAAGTTTCGTGAGGCACGACACACGAGCCACGAAGTGCTATTATAGTGCAAATATATTGTACTTAAACTATGACTAGTATAAGGTAGTATATGCCATAGCAGCTGCTGTAAGTTAAGGTTTTTGCTGTCTTCTCCCGCCTTCTGCTGTCTCTCTCTCTCTCTCTCTCTCTCTCTATCTCTTCTGACAACTGACTTGAGCACACGCAAATCACATTATAAAATTTCAGTTTTTGCTACCATCCCCTCCCCCTTGAATATGGAAATCACTTAATGTATTTCCAAATTTCGTTCCATCTGGATTCTCTTTGTGCGAACTCTCGCGTCCGTTGCTCTGGCCATTTGTTATGCTCTTTGAGCCAGCATTACACAATGCACTCGCATATGCACAATGCAATGGCAATTCATTTGGGCGCCTTTGTCTGAGATTCCGTTTCAATTAGTTGGCAATGAAAGTGCATTGCTTTAAATCGATAATGACCGCGAAATGTCGGCATAAGCTGCGGCCCGTTGGCCAAGCTCTCTGTGTCAAGTGCCAAACAGGGCTGGGCTTTGTGCTTGTAAGTGTGTGTGTGTGTGTGTTTGTGTGTGATGTGGTTCCAGTTCCGGTTCCGGCACTGGTCGACTTTTGGTCAATGTCTGCAGTCGCCTAGCGCCAATGGCAAACAATTGCATTGTAATTTTTCAGGCAGAACACACACATACAAACAACATTGTTGTTGTTGCTGTTGTTGTTGTTGTTGTTGTTGTTGCTGCTGTCGACTTGTGCTGCAGTTTTGGCTGGCATTTTTGTCTTTGGCGCACAGTCGATGTCAATGCCACAAAAGCCACTCGAAATATGCTTGCCACACAGACACCTATATATATGTATATACACATGTGTTTGTGTATGTGTGTGTGTGTGGGTGTTTGTGTACGAGCAAACAGAATTATTGAAGCGCGCCGTCCGAAAAAAATTGCAGCCATATGAACGAACAGCATCCGTCCTTTGCTCCAGCCAGCTCAGCCCAGCCTCGCCCACTCCCCCCACTGCATCGGCTCTTTGGCTGACCATCCGCTTCACTTAGCTGGACGCTCTCGTCATTTTCAATATTGTTGCAGCTGCAGTTGCTGCCGCTGCTGTAGTTGCGGCTGCGGCTTTTGGGTCACTGCAAGAGAATTAAATTACAGGAGCGTCTGGCAAAGGACCTGCCCGACCCTGGCCCTGGCTCTGGCCCAGGCCGATGTGCGTCAGTTCGATAAATGAAATATTGAACCGGTTAAAAGTGAGAGAAATTCCACAAAATAACCAACAAAAACCTCAAATTCCTCCCACCCAAAAAAAAAAAAAAAAGTGTTAACGAAATTTTTCCATTTTGTAATCAGGCTGCACAGCTGTTGCCTAAATCGTTCAACTGTTCAAAGTTATTTAAGTTTTACAGTTGCGTTGTTCATTTAAAAGCGTAAGTTAAGTGAACAAAAAATTTATATATGATTCTGTTTGATATATCAAAAGGTTCAGATAGATTTGAAGAGCTATATGGAATATATAAAAGATACATTGGAAATTTCTGTAGCTGTACTAAAAACACGTCTTAGCTTGGATTTGTATTCTAAGCTTTATCTATTCTTGGTTAATCTGTCTTAGTACAGTCTTTGTTTTAGGCACTTGATAGACTTGAAGATGGTATATTTGTTTTGGGCAATGCCATTTCGTATGCTCGTCTACCGGCTTGAAGCTTGAAATCGGCATAATGGAATATTTGTTATCAGTAGTAGAGGCATTAAAAAGTAGCTGTAGTACGAGATTGCATTAGATAGTAGTACTAATAGTAGCAGATAAAAGTTGTTGATAGGAGTAGATGCAGTTAATTATAGTAAATAGTAGTAACAGTTAGTAGTAAAAGTATTAGATGGTATTTGTTGGAAAGGTAAAAGATAGTCGTAAAAAGTAGTAGTAGATAGCAGTAGAAGTAGTTGTTGGTAGTAAATAGTAGTAGTAGATGGCAGTAGAAGTAGTAGATGGTAATAAAAAGTAGTAGTAGATAGCAGTAGAAATAGTAGATAGCAGGAAAGGTAGTAGATGATAGTAAAAGGTAGTATTAGATAGCAGTAGACGTAGTAAATAGAAGTATAAGTAGTAGATAGCAATAAATAGTAGTAGTAGATAGCAGGAATGGTAGTAAATGGTTGTAAATAGTTGTAGCAGATTGCAGTAAAAGTAGTAGATGGTAGTAAATAGTAGGAGATAGTAGTAGACAGTACTAATAACTTGATAAATAAAAGTAATTGAAATATCTACATTTATGAAGGCCATGGCAGTTCGTAATAAACTGCATCATCCGAAATTGTAGGGCTTCAGCTCTCCTCTCTCCTCTTTCCTGCCTCCTCCCACCACTTTTGACCATTACCAAAAACGACTCACTCAATCGGCTTTTGGGTCTGAGCGAGTATTATGCAGTGTATGACGCCCGACTTTAGCATTCTCGCATATGTATTTCTCCAGCCAAAAACTAGTTGAGAATAGTTTGAATAGTTGTTCAATAGAATGCAGCAAACTGTTGTAAACAATAACTGATATTAAAGTGGCTTAGAAAACAGTTTGAAAACAATTTGCCGAAATGAAGTTTCAAGGATTATGAATCACTATTTCCGGCCAAATGCAAATCAAGAGTTTAGCAGCAACCTTTAGTAACTGTGTAAAGGAGTTTAGTTAAATTATAGATATACGCTCGAAGCATGCGGCATATATAGTATATAGCATATGTATGTATGTAAGCAGCTAACTAAGCTAACAGAATGCCATCAAGTGGGCGCCAGCAGCTGGGCTATGGCCACATCCGCTGTATTCTCACGTTGCTGTGAAGCCCTCTGGCTTTTTGCAGTGTCAACAGCCGCAGATTTGGCACTGGCTCTGAACCAATTTTTGTGTGCCTCAACTTTTGACTGCTCAGGCAGCAAATCATATTGCTATATAAAGAGCGCGTTCACTCTCTCTCACTCTCTCTCTGTCTCTTTCGCTCAGTCAGTTGGTGTCTCTGTCTAGCTGGCTCAGTCACAGCTGAAACTTTGTCAACAATGTTGAATAATTAAAATGCTCCCTCGACAACAAGTCTGTGCAAAGACTAGAGCGACATGGGCCCAGCCTCAGTCAGCTGCCAGCTGCCAGCGGGAAGCCGTACGCTCTGCCCGGCGATTGTTGTTGTGCCAGCGACTTGGCAATTTATAGAGGCTTAGGGGGGGGAGGCCGCAGAGCAACGGACGTTGTCTTGGCGCGGGCCTGCTTGTCAGCGTCGTTGGCAGCCAAGCAGCCAGGCAGTCAGGCAGCTAGGCAGGCAGCAAAGCTCATCAGCAATTCTCAATTGCTATTATAATATTTTTTTGCTTTCGGTTGTGCTCGTCGGTTTGGTAAACACCTGATACAATGGCAGCTGAGGGGGCATGCCACTTGGCTTTTGTCTCCACTCTCTCTCTCGCCCTTTCTCCCTCTCTCTCGGTCTCGGTGTGCGAGGCAAGTTTTGCTTAATGCGCAGTCCCCATGCAGCGCCAAAGTTTGTCAGGCTAAAAATTCATCAACTTTGTTGCATAATATTTCAATAAAGCCCCTCCCCACACACACACACACACACACACAGAAAGAGAACTGTAGCAGGGCAATTGCCTGTCTACGTCAAATTAAAGTATGCCAGAGCCCATGCCACGCCTTCGACTCTGCTACAATAGTGCACTGGGGAGTGTTTTGGCTTTTGTGCGGCCTGTAAAACCTATTGCAGCGACACGCTGACTGGGCGCTCTGGCAAGGGCAAAAGGGCAATTCAAGCGAGGTTGGGAGGGAGGGTGCGGTGGGCGAGAATGGAGGCATCGCAGCTCCCTAAGCGACATTTTCTAAAATGCAAGACGCCAGCCAAATTAGTTGGCTGCTTAATGAAAACTTGGCTTACACCATTGGCCTAATGGAATTTTCCATTAGGCTGCAGCCAAGGAGCAGAGAGCTGCCCCGGGCCATGCCATGCCGAAATCACAATGCAAAAGAATTTCCTGCAGTGCGACCAAAAGAATGCGCCAACTTTCAGGTGCGAGTATATCAAAATGTGTGCCCGCTCTCGAGCGTCGACTAGCCCAATGCGCTGCGTATGAATTATGATAATTACTGTTGATATTATATTTACTATGATTGTTAATGAGAATGTTCTGGGTCTAAACTCTTTAAGGATTGTAAGATACAATTCACACTAAATAGCAAAGAGTGCCATGCTTCCAAAGGGAATTATTAATTACTATGCTTGTATTTCAAGCGCGATAAACTCCTGCTCAGTTTGTAGTAACATATGCTGATACCTCTGCCCCTCTCTTTCTTTTACTCATGCTATTCTTCCTTGTCCGACTCTTTCCCTATATTCTTTGCTGAGCCTCTCGTGCTTGTTGTAGCTGTTCTCTCTCTCCGTCTCCTGTATTTGTAGTACTTTCTCTCTCTTTCTCGCTCTCTATTTTATTTGTATTCTTTTCGCTCGTTTTCTCTCTGATTACTCGACCGATCTCCGAATCATTTCTTTTATACGTCATCTCTCTCCCTCACTCTCTCTCACTCTCTCACTATCTCTCTTTCTCTCTCTCTCTCTCTCTCTCTCTCTCTCTCTCTCTCTCTCTCTC
>NW_022046893.1:0-14633 GCF_001654015.2 Drosophila navojoa
CTAACATTTTTTGTGTGGTTTCGTTATTAGTTGAAGCATTTACTCCGGTAATAACATTATTTTCACTAAATAAAAATGCCAGGCAAACGTGTATCATTTGATATGGCCCAGTTGGTGTATTATAACCACACATTGGGTAATACTGTCACAGAAATTGCCCAAATGTTTTTGATCTCTCGGAAAACGGTATATAATATACTAAACCGTGCAAAAAACGAGAATAGGCTCGAGTCAAAGCCCGCAACAGGTCGGCCTCGTCTATTAACACCCAGGGCAGAGCGGATTATGTTGAGAAAAATCGACGAGAAACCAACTATTTCGACTAGGAAGCTTGCCAGTGAGCTGCAGGAGGAATGTGGCATAACCATTTCTCGGGAAAGTGTCAGAAGTGCACTAAAACGTAACGATCTATCGTCCCGAGCAGCGCGGAAAAAACCACTGTTGTCGGCAGATCACGTTCAAAGGCGTCTAACATTTGCTAGAATACATGGAAATCAGCCAGATTCATATTGGAATGATGTTATATTTTGCGATGAATCCAAAATTATGTTATACTATAACGATGGTCCAACTAGAGTGTGGCGCAAGCCCCTAAAAGGCCTCGAGAATAAAAATATTATACCGACTATAAAGTTTGGAAAACTTTCGATAATGGTCTGGGGGTGCATCTCAAGCAAAGGAGTGGGAGATTTATGTTTTATTGAGAACACCATGGATGCTGGACAGTATTTGAACATTTTGCGCACACATTTAGTAGCCAGTGCCAACAAATTTGGGTTCTTTGCCAATGGTAAACCAACTTATAGGTTTTATCAGGACAATGATCCCAAACATAAGGCAAATATTGTTAGGTGCTGGCTACTTTATAATTGTAAGAATGTATTGGATACGCCAGCTCAAAGCCCGGATTTAAACCCCATTGAGAATTTGTGGGCTTATTTGAAGAAAAGAACCGCCAAGAGGCATCCAATGAATAAAACAGAGTTGAAAACCATTGTTTTGGAGGAGTGGCAAAATATTCCACTGGAATATGTAAGAAACCTGGTCCACTCAATGAATAGACGCTTGGGATCAGTTATAGATACTAACGGTGGCCACACAAAATACTAGCTTTCTTAAGTGTTATTCCAGTACCTATTGCATCAAGATTTTTTGAGTGTTATTTGAATCTATATTACATCAATAATGTTTCCTGTGTATTCAGATGTGAGACAAATTCCAGTGAAACGTCAAGGCGCCCTGACAACAACTGAACATTGTTGTTGTCTTCCAAATTGCAAGTAAGGATGTGAAACAAGTTTCGGTTTCTGGACAGCTTGCAGAGTTGAACGATAGTGAGTCTGACAGCTCTCCAAAGTAGAAAATTGATTTTCACTCATTCTCACTTCTCGTTTGCAGTTAGAAGCAAAGACATGCCGAGTGCCCCGCTACAGTATTTAGATATGTATGTAAATTAAACACTATTCAATGTATGAATAAATACGAGGTGGTACATAAACGAAGCGTCTTTCTTATATTTAGTCTAGCCGAAAGTTCTGTTCTCTGGCCTGCAACAGCAATTAAGCGATACACAAATTCCAGACTAGACTAAGTGCTGGGCATTATTTGTGTGCCGGAAAGGGGTAGGGATGAAGAAGCGGAAGCAATTAACAAAGAGAGCGCCCCTTCAGAGCCAAAGGCCGGGCCGTGGTCTGAGCGGGGTAAAGGCAACTGCAAACAAATCTCCGAGTCGCCGAATCCCCGAATCAATTGAGCCACAAAAACCGCTTCGGTCAACAGAAAATTTTGAGCGCTCGCAACGCTTCGCTGGTCGCAACTTTCGCTTTTCCCTCATTTTCCTCGGGCATAAGGTCGTCGTCGGCGTGGGGCTGGGGCTGGGGCTGGGGGTGGTTATCGCCAATTGAAGCAGAGCAAAGTAAACAAATTAAATAATGTTAATAACGAAATCTTGTTTTCAACATAAACAGCAAATATGCAAATGTCTTCATAGCAACGAAACCTGCTGAGCTCGCAGCTCGCTGCAAATTACCAACTGGGCCCCATCGAAACTGCCTCGGTCTCTCGGACACACTCAGCTCAGCCAACCCTACCCTGCCACTCCCCCCTCCCCCCCCCCCCCCCCCCCCCCTGCCTTAGCTCTTTGTAAATACAATGCAGAGAGATGCGAGCACTGAGATATGGGCAGTCGGGCGTTTGAACCCGAATATCTTGCATTAGTTGTTGTTGCTGTTGTTGTTGTTCCTCTCAAACAAAGAGCCAAAGGAATATTATTTCAGTCAGACAATTTGCATTTAGATCTCTAAGGGCAAACAATTCAAGAAGGGAAGCCCGAAAAAAATGGAATACAAATCGAATTAAACTGATTTATTGATCTAAATCATTCAAGTCTTTAAAGGTTTTAATATCCATACAGACAGTAGCATCTAGACTAGAATTTTTTCTAGTAAATGTTATTGAATTGGATAGAATCCGACTTTATGCCGGTCAATTGTAGCAAAATTTAATCGCGCTTTTCTTTAGTTTTCCATTGCTCTATCACTCTGCTCAGATTCCCAAAGGAAAAAGTCAAAATCCATAGCTCTCTTTGTCACTTATTCGATATATGCAGATGGACATGCAGAAATATTTCATGTAACAATCAGAGGTGGGCAAGCATCGATACTAACGATAGTTATTCAACACTCATTTAGGGTGACCACAGATATTTAAGAACAATCGATAGTAACGATAGTAAAAGTAGAGAGAATAAGAATTTTAGGTGTTTTCTGTCATACAATCACAATTATTATTTAGAGTATGGAAATTTTTCTCTCAGTGTATCGCTAGTTTGCTGCACAAAGATTGCATTTTGGCCATTGAGTGTGGATGACGAGCGAATCGGCAAACGGGAATTGCACTTTGATATGTTGGAGTCAAGTTTATTTATATGACATCTACACACACACACACACACCTACACTCACACTTGCATGCAGGTATTACCTGCTATAATTCCTGTCAAACTGGATGCGGCTCAACGTCCAAGAACTGGGGTTGTTTTTTTTTTACGTTGTTGTGGGTGGGTAGAGCGATGATGGGGTCGGATTTTGGGCTGGGCGTTGAGTCCGGCGCGCGTCAGTCAGTCAAGTGTAAAATTAAAAAATATCAACAGAAAATTCCTTTGGCGGTGCTTCAATTTTCTGTGTGAGTTTTACACAATTTCGTGTTGTTGCTATTCGAAAATCTGGCTGCGCGCCAGGCGCCAGCAGTGGGGTATATTGGCTAGCAGAGAAGTGAAAAGCTCCTGTATGAGTGCATACCTATAGAGTGCATGAGTGAAAGAAGATTCCCGAAGCTGAATGAATCACATCTGATGGGAGTTTTGGAATTTTGATCAAATCGAATCAACTTTGAATAGTTTTTCAGGCACTGCAGCTCGATCCATGGGGAATGGAGACAAGTCACTCGGGTTTCTTTTACATTTGACATGACTTTTTAAACTTTAAATGAAATTTTACTCTCTACACTCTCTACTCTCTGAGAAAAACTTCATTTGCCAAAAATCTGGATTCAATATCACTTGTTACAGAGTATTCTGCAGTCGGGCCTTGCTGCAACTTTGCTGTGGCTCTGGCTGCTGCTGCCGCTGCTGTTGTCGTTAAGCAGCAACAAAAGCAACAGGAAGTACAACAATTGCATTGTTGTCGTCCGCTCGCAATTAGCAGGCATTGAGCCAGCCTGACTGGCTGGACCGCAGGCTGTGTCCAAACCTCGGCTGCGCTGCCTTAAACGCATTTGGCCATAATGCGAAAAGCACACGGCTCGCTGACCAGGTAAACCATAAAGCCAGAAAGCCTCGACGGCAGACGGGGGGGAGAGACGTCTCCCAGCTTAACTCGCAAGCAAATCTCGGCAATTTGTCAACTTTCCTCATTTCCAGCATGACAAATCGCTAGAGAGCCTAGCACAGGCAAGAGCTGGAACTGGAGCATGGAGGGTGCATCCGAACTAATGTCAAAATTCAATTGGAATTGACAATATTTGCGCAAAAGGCAAATCATAACAAATAGAAAATAATATTATGCAAATGCTGGGAGTAAAGAAAAAAGAAAAAAGAGCAGAGTGGACCGAAGATGGTACGACGAACTACTCCGCAAAGGAGTTGGGGAACGAGGAACGAGGGATGAGGGTTGTGCTTTGTGGGCTGTGGGTCTTGAGGGTTGCTCATATTGTCTTTGGGCTCTCGCTGGCATTCTTATCGCATTACGTAACAGGCCGCAGACTTGAGCTCGAATAACACAAAAACCAAACCAAAGAATAGCTCATGTGTGCCCAGAGGGGGTGTATCGGTGACTGGGGCTTGGGGTAGACGAAATTGTGGGTATGCATTTCGCATTCGATGCGGCCGAGGGGTTGCGAATGCGGAAACACGCATCAACATTCATTTAGTTTTGCAAAAGATGTGGCCAACAGATAGCAGCGGCATTTTCATTGTTTTTACCCCACACACCGACCCCCCCCCCTCCACTCTCACTCGCTCTCACTCACACTCTTTCTGTCCTGGTTTTAATGTCCTCCTTTAATTTTCCAAATAAGAAAGCGATTTTAAAATGCAAATTTTCCCAAGTCTGAGGCAGACAATCAATAGAGAGCAGCTCAGACTTTAAGAAGCTTTAAATAGGTACAGGAGACTATTGAGTGGGCGAATTGTATGAAGGCTAGCGAGAAGCGTATGAGGGGACAGACAGGAACTGATAGACATTTTTTATTGTGGAGTAACTTTGCTTCTAACTATTTTCTCTAACTATTTCTCTACAGTCAACTCTCTCTCATGGCGTCCCCACCTATCTTATTTTCGCTTCTCTCTCTCTGTCTATCTCTTTCTCTTTATTCTTTATCTCTTTTCACTGTCTTTTTTTTCCATGACTAACTCTGTCTCCCTTTATCATTTCTCTCCTCTTATTTTTACCTCTGTTTCTCTTTCTCTTTTTCTATTTATGTCTATTTCTTTTTCTCTCTCGCATTATTTTCTCTCTGTTATTCTCATTCTATGCATCTATCTTTCACTCTCTCTCTATATATATATCTCTATCTATCTCTCTCTTTTTATTTTTCTATCTATCTCTCTCTTTCTCTCTCTATTTATCTCACTCTATGTCTGTCTCTCTCTATCTCTCTCTCTATGTCTGTCTCTCTCTATCTCTCTCTCTCTCTCTCTTCCTCTCTGCAGCTCTCCTTGTCTGTACTTCTATCTCCTTCTCTCTCTTTGTATGTTGCTCTATCTCTATATACATCTCGAGCTATTGATGTATCTCTAACTTTCTCTCTTACTCTTTAGCTTCTCCATAGGTTTCGATAAGCCACGTCCTCTAATACTAAATACTTTAATTCCTACCTATCCATATCATTGGCTTGCCAGTTTTAGCTTCCTCAAATTCTCCTGGGCTCTTCATTGCTTCCAAATTAATCTTCAGTTGAGTTCACCTTCCCATATCACTCTTCTCTGTCTTAAGGGCTTCTCATCAGCCCTGCTGATGCCTTCGCTCTTAGCTAAGCCGCTCGCATTCCTCTGTACTCAAAGCCAAGACTCGCTGCTGTTCACGGCATTTACTTACGCGTCTCGCTTTGTCTAATTTCTCAACTCTTTATGTGGCCGAGTTAAGACTAGAAAACGCTTCTCGCTTGTCGGTTCACGCCCTCGCTGGGCTGTTAACCCCTGGAGCGAAGTTGGGCGCCCTCTTGTGCATTACATTTCTAATCCAGTGTTGACCATAAAACATAAATGAATTTCCCGAGCGGGCGTACGAGCGACGCGTCGACAGCAGCGTCATAATTTTCAATTTGTATGCCCAATATTAATATCGATTGTGGCAGACAGCAAACAGCATCAACTGCCGCCCCGCCCGTCCCACACCGCATCGGAAGGGAGAAAAGACATAACAATAAAATGTTTATGCCGTGGCTAACCCTTTCGCAGCAATGGCCTGGCCACGGGCCCTGGCGCATGATGTAAGGGCAGCGCGTTAAAGGCTTACTAAAAACAACAGCTAGACCAACCACATCCCACCCCCAATCCCCTCCCATAGGTTTTTTCTTTTGGCCCTTGTCATTTTAGACACAATTTAAGTAAGCGTAAAACTGCAAATTGCTGCTCGCCCAGCCCAGCCCCGACCAAACAGTCGAGTCGAGTCAAGTCGAGTCGAGCGTGGGGGCGTCCACAATAAATTCAACTAGCACGCGTCTCGGCACTGTAATGCACTTTAGCCGAGACTCTCGACTGGCGACTGGCGACTGGCGACTCTTGAGTGGAAAGTGAAATGAGTAGCAAGTCGTGGCAAGGGAGTGGGGATGGACTGGGCTGGGCACATGGACTTTCTCTTGGGCACATTGTCTCGGCCAGCCAGACGCTTTGCATAATGAGATGACAACCCTCGAAAGTCAAGTTGGCTCGGACGCGAATCAATTTGTCATCATTTTAAATATATTTATGCGATTTGCAGTGCTTAAAAGTAAGCAGAGAGAAGCTCGAACAAGCGACATTAGACGCACGTCTCGCCCGTTGGCCAGGAGCAAAAAGTCTGCCAAGGACAGGAGAGTGAACAGCGACTGCTCGGGCCAGAGAGAACTTGGGAGAAACTTGCAGCGCCCATATGGCGTGGGTAGCGTGGGGGCTAGGGGGGTGGGGCTTGTAATCGCATTAGTTGCACATTTTATTGCTTTGACACAGGGCACCTGGCCCATTGGCCACGTCGACAAGTCACAGATCTGTTGACATGTGCTCGATACCGGAGGCAAGTAAGCATCTTGCTCGACATGCTGTAATTGCCAGTCGGCAGCTGCCGCTGCACCGTTCGAGCCAGGTTAATAGCGATAATAGGCTTAAAGCGTGTACCACACACAGCCACAGTCTCACGCAGCTCTCGAGAGGTAAGTATTTCTCAAGGCAACTCGCATCTATTGTACCGCCACTGCACTTTAATACATATGTGAGCACTAGAATGTAAGTCTGCCCTCTGGTATATACTAATACAATAATACCAAATACTAGCATAAGAAAGATATAAGCTTTTCCAAGTATATTAAAACCGAGTTATACAAAAAATACCATAATATACAAGAAATACTAAATATTTGGTATATTCTTAAATATACCAAAACCTAAAGCCATCTACCATACCTAACATATGGTATATCAAAATGTATCAAACCATACAAAATACCGAAAAATACAAAAATACTAAATATGTAGTATATTCTTAAATATACCAAAGCATTCAACATCTACCATAAACACCTAGCTTCTCCAAGTATATCAAAATATACCAAACCATAAAAAATACTGAAAAATACTAAATATGTAGTATATTCTTAAATATACCAAAGCATTCAACATCTACCATAAACACCTAGCTTCTCCAAGTATATCAAAATATACCAAACCATAAAAAATACATAAATATACAAAAAATATTAAATATTTGGTATTATCTTAAATATACATACCAGAACATTCAAAGTCTACCATACGCACCTAGCTATTCCTTGTGTATCAGAATATACCAAACCCAAAATATACCAAAAATACTAAATATTTGATATATTCTTAACTATACCAAAACATTCAAACTCTACCATACGCACCTAGCATACCAATCAAACTTAAGTGTTCCTAAATATACCAAAATATTCTCAACATACCATATAATTACAATGAAAAATACTAAAACTAAAGATCACAAGTTTGAATATACCCAAAAAAAGTAAACCAAATATTTCTATAAGCAAAAAAAGCATACCAAATATACTAGCCATACGAGACTTAGAATAGTATCACTTACTAAAGCATACCAGATACTAAAAAATACTAAAAAAAAAAAAACAAAGTTATAGATGATAATAATGGTATACAAATAAATGAAACTTGACAAACATACCAACATACATGAAGCACATCAGATATACCATAAATACCAATCACACCTAGTATATGAATTGATGTGACTTTTAGTTGCCAGAAGTACTGGGGTCAAAGGTCTCTGCCAGATATGCACACATTGTGGTAATGCCCCACGGACTACCTGAGGAGAGTTTCGTAAACTGACGGGCTCTGGAGCTTTGGTCTATATCTGGCTGGAATCTTTGACACTTGCTTCAACGGTATTTTTATAGGTATTATGCTTTCTTTGCTTATTTATAGCTGTAAATAAAAGTTTAGCCGCCATTGTCTATGGGAGAAGGCGTCCCAGCGGGACGTCGGCTTTGGTGTGATGAGGTGGGCGTGGCACAGCAACAAATGCCGTTAGTCAACTCTTCTTCAAGCTGACGCTTTGTTTTTGTTGCTGTTTTCTTTTTTCGGTATTTTTTTTTTTTTTGCGCTGGATTTTGCATTTCGCACTCATTAATCTTGAACACAAAGCGGTCGAAAGCGCAGAACATGAAAAATAGAAAGGAAAAACAAGAATGCAATAAAAAATACAACAACAACAACAACAGCTAAAGGAATAAAAATGAGAAGCAAACAAAGAGGCGAACAAGAAAACGTGAAATAAATTTAAATCTTGCCTTTTGCAGGCAAAATCTAATAAAAATCCATTTCATTTGATAACAAACAGCGCCAACAGCAGCAGCAGCAGTTGCAGCGACAGCAGCAGCAACAGGGGCAGCAGCAGCAGCAGCAGCAGCAGCAGCAGCGACAGCTTGCTGCAACAAGCAGCTGATGCGCCTGCCTGCAAAATGGATTACAGCAATTTGCTTTGTTGCACAAACAGACAACGAGAACGGGCCAAGCCCGAGCCCGAGCCAGAGTCTGAGCAGGCCAAGCCAAGGCAAGTCTGGCCAATATGCCTTTGGATATCATATGGAACAGGGTATGCCTGGCTGGCCACTATTAATAGAGTTTGCCGCGCTGCGCCTGAAATTTACATAATCAACAAATAATTATGCGGCAGCTGCCGCCCGTTGATGCAACAACAGCTTCCAGTTGCCTTTGTTGTTGGGGGCCAAAAGTTGCCAGGCCAACAGGCGCCACATGCGTCCCCTCACACACACACACGCACGCACACATGTATACTAATGGACAATTGACCCTCATCAGGCGGCGGGCAGCATGCGGTTACATTTGATGTTGTCCTTGCCCCAGCCGCCCCAAAAAGTGTTTGTGGCTCGGCTCGGCTGCCTATGAGCAGACACACACACACACACACACATAGACACTGGCCAAACACCCACAAATGATGCCATTGTACATGACAATATGTGGTTGAAATAGCACACACACACACACAGACACACACAGAGACACACACACACACACAGCTTGTCTGTGTTTTTGTCGTCGCAGTTGCTTTCAAAGTAATTGCGCATATAAAATGTTGGGGGCGCCCCCTCTAACGGCCAGCAGCCGTACTACTAGTAGACAGTGGTTAAGCAACAACAACAACAACTAACTACAACAACAACAGCTACGCATAAAAAGTGCAATAGCAGCGCACTGCTCAAGTGTAGGAGCAGCCATAAACATGCAAACTCAATTAAAACGATTTCTCATTAAGGCCATTCAGCGGCATCGAACGGTACCAAGGCCATGCCCCACACACACACCGCCACATGAAGTGGGTGGAGAGGAGGAGGGGAAGAGGGGAGGAGGAGGAGGGTGCTCTGTACACACTGTCAGATTTCATTAATTATCGTTTGTAAAAGTCACCACCAGGCTGAAGTACATTGAGCACCGCATCAAGCCAAGCCACGCCCACCGGTAGCCAGTGCCCACACCCAAACGCTGTCAGCCGCAGCTACGCACAACGTGTGTGCGTGAGTGTGTGTGTGTGTGTGTAGGCCTCTTGATGGGCCGCCAGTTGATAAATGCAAATGAAGCGCATGATTTACGAAGCCACCGACCGACCTAGACCGACCTAGACCGACGTAGACCGACCTAGACCAGCTTGTCACTTACCAACTGCCTGTCAGCATTTGACAGTGGCGGTAGAGCAGGAGCTGAGGCGAGCACAATTCGATATCCGGCCTAAGCTTAAGAGATTCATAAGAACTTGCGCCTGAAGCAGAACTTGAGCAGAGCTTAGATCAAACTCAACATTTGAGAGCAGGAGCTAAGCACAGGTAGAGCAGATCAAGATAACAGCAAATACCACTCTTAGTTCACATGTCTCGCATCACTTCTCCACTCTCATCCCATCACAGAATCAAGTCAAGTTCAAGATCTGAGCAGAAACTCGTCTGGGCCCAAGTTCACTTAGAAAGTGAATGCGACATGAACTTGAAATACTCGCAGCTCTAATGACCCTACCAGTTGAACTGGCGACATAGCCATGGAACACCATGGCACACCAATCGGACTTATTGGTTGCATTTGGTTCGGTTCGCTTATAATTGACAGTTGCAGCTGGCGTTGCTCGAGCATTTGATATGCGGATAATGTTAGCGAATCCAAGGATAATGTACACAATTTCAGCGTTAAACAAACTTATTTCCGCTGCTTGCGTGTTCCTCCTGTTCAGCTACCCTACATGCGGATTGCACCAATGGGTGCAAGGGATGTGATGGACCGAGCATGCAATCGGCCCTAGAGAGTAGAGAGTCTGTTGCATTAGAATGAGGCTTCTGGTCGTCAATTTGACTAGAGCTTGGCATGAGCTATAGGCACTGAGCTCTTGCTAGAGGGCAACAGCAACTTGACAGTCGCTTGACACTAGCTTGACATGAGGTGCAAGTCTTAGCTATTACATTTGAGCTAAAAATTTGTGTAAGCCTAAGACGTCATTGTGCGTCTCCTAAAGACTAACACTAATTTGACAGCAGCTTGACATGAGCTTGACAAGAGCTACCAGAGTTATAAAAGGCAGGCTCTAAACTAAATTTTTGATTGTGCTTGAGCTACCGAATAGCTACAATTTGACATGAGCTTGACATGCAGCAAGATTTTTAACATGAGCTACAAGAAGTATAAAAAGGCAAGCTCCAAACTGAATATGAAATAGTGCTTGAGCTACTGAGTAGCAACCATTTGACAGCAGCTTGACATGAGCTTGACATACTGCAACTGCTTTAACATGAGCTACAAAATTTATGAAAGGCAGACTCTAAGCTAAATATATGTAATTATGCTTCAGCTATCGAGTAGCAACAATTTGACAGCAGCTTGACATGAGCTTGACACGTCTGCTAGCAAAGTCTTTGCATAGATTAGAAGGGGTCTAAGTGATTGCTTTTGTATATTATAGGGTAACAGTCAGTCGAGCATAATCAGCTGCTTGTTGTTGGGTTTTGGCGTTTGGCTTTCGCTTTGGCTGCAACTTGGCAATTTTATGCTTCAATTTCCGTTTCCTGTAAAGCGAGCAGCACTCGCAGCCATCACGCGGCGCGTCATTGCCAATTGAGTTGCCTTACCCGCGACACAGACAGACAGATAGACAGACAGACAGTTGGTAGAGGGAGCTAGATAGATAGAGAGAGAGAGAGTGGGAGAGAGAGGGTGGGAGTGGGAGAGGGAGAGGGAGTTATATGTACCATATAAAATTGTATTTCTTGTTTTCTGCTGCTGCCATTTCTTTACTTTACTTTTCTTTTCTGTTTTATGACCCACACTGAGCATTACCTGTGCGTCTGTCTGTGTGTGTGCCGCACCATAAAAACCGTACCGAACCGAAACCGAAACAACCCAGCCGCGTTTTCTTCCTCTTTGTTTAGTTTTTACAACTGGCAGCGCAGCGTCTTCCACAGCGACATTTGACATTTGATATGCCTTAATCAACTATAAAAGCATATACATCCATGTATATGTACCAGACAAAGACAGGTCGTCTATTGGGCTGGGTGGTGCCGGTGGCTCGGTGGCTCGGTGGCTCGGTGGTTGCAGCAACATGTGGCCATCAAATTGACGGCAAACTTTCCTAAATAAATAATGCACACAGAAACTCTGAATTTAGTTAGTTCTCTTACACTTTTTGCCCAATGCTCCGATTTCGAGCTGAGCCCCCAGCCCCGGCTGGAGCGCCATGTCGAGCCGGCTATTAGGGGTGAACAGCCGGCTCGAGTGTTGCACTCTCCGCTGAGGGGTTGGGGATGGGATGGGGGGAGTCAGGCTGATTGTCCAGTTAAGCGGCAATCATCATTCGCTGCGACATGTCCTATCCATTTATTTCGCTCGTGCATTTAACTATCGGTTAGCAGAGCTCGATGAGCTTTAAGCTTGAATGACATCAAGTGGGAAAGAATCTTCCGGCCATATAGAAACAGCCAACAGTCTAGCGACTATTGCCTCAATGTTCAGCTGAAAAATATGCAACACTTTTCGGAAATTGTAGCCAACTTTTAGAAGGCCTCGAGAATAAGCTTCGTGTCAAGTTATAGATTTGCCTAGGTTTTCAATGAGCGAAGCTACATGGCATACAAATGTAGAATATGCATGTTTATGTAATCAAGATAAAACACAATGGTTTTTGAATATATCTCCCAGTGGGCGTATTGTATCCGTAGGGCTATCCGATGGGCCCATCAAATGAGATTGATTCAGGATATCATATATAGATATGATCCGGAACCCATTGAAAATGGTAAATATGGGTATAATGGATATGTGAAACGTATGTAACAGGCAGAACGAATCATCGCAGAGCCCATAAAGTATATATACACTTGACTACGGCGATGAGCCCTGTCCATATGAACGCCAAGATCTCAGAAGTTATAAGAGCTAGAGAGCTGAAATTTTGCATGCTTTCACGTGTATACCATACGCAGTACCAGGTTATTATAGTTTTTCAATAACTCACCCGATAACCTGTTTATCGAGAATAATCGATAGATTTCTTTTTCTGATTTCAGCCTAATATGAATACCATGAAACCTGAAGACTAATATGTATACATATATATATTTAATGGATACGAACATTTTGTTATTCATAAATTTTGGATACCACGCCCCCCTCGCACACCAATTAAAAAGAACGTATTTTAAGTACTAGAGACTTGTGCTATGGAATATACACACATTTAAGCACTATGATTATTCATTGAGATAGTCCCTCTACAAGGGAAATTATTCAACAGCTCTTGCCCTCACGAATAATTATCCATTGAAATTCAAATCGAAAGCAAATTGAAGACCTGTAAAACGTATGTAGCTAAACGTATTATACTATACTATACTAAAGTGGGAGAGAAGCATCTGATGTGTGGCAGAAAAAACGCTTAGTTAAATGCTGAAAGGAAATAGCAAAAGGCAAACATGAAATTAAATAAAAGTTGCGCTGCGCAGCTAGCTGAAAATTTTAATTATATTTGCAATTGCAATGCCATAAATTTTCGGTACAAAAACACGCACGCCTAGGGGGAGGGGGAGACTGGAGCTGGAGCTGAGCTCCACACCTACAGCACATGGTGAGGGGCCGCAGAGTCGCGGCAACCAAAAAATATGTGCCAAGATATTTTAATATGACCAAAATGCTGGCTGGGGAGAGCTAAGATTGGGGTTTGAGTTAGAGGGGAGCGGGGGAGGGGGGGAGCGGTAGAGTGGAGTCTGGTGCTGTTAGGTTGCTTTTGGCAACACTTAAACGGCGGCACAGCGCGAGTTGTCGCTGTGGAGGGGTTTTTTGGCAAAAAGTAAACCTTAAATTAAATTGCAATTTGTGGCTTAATTTATTTTTATCGCACACAGCGACTGAGACAGATAGAAAGCCGAAAACCGAAAGACACACACAGAAGTTAAAGTGTATACTTAGTGGCTGCACACACACACACGCACACACACACACACACACACAGAGACACACGCTCACCTGCGGCTGGCATTTGGCTGTAATGCTATTATTGGAATTTTAATTTCCTATTTTAAAGCTGTCGAGAGGCGCCCAAGCACAGCCACCTAAGAGTGTGCGTGTGCGTGTGTGGGTGTGTGCGTGTGTGGGTGTGTGGCATGAGTGCTTGCTTCCGTTTTAGCCAGGCTTTGTTTTGGCTTTCACAAGTAGCTGTTGCCTTTACAACCTGCCCGCTTCCTGCTGCCACCGCTTTGGATTTTCTGGTGTGCAATTTCACGCGAAGTTACGGCGCATCAATCAAAGCGTGTGTCTCGCTGTCTCCCTTTCTCTCCCTCTCTCCCTCTCTCTCTTACTCTGTCTGTGTGTGCGTTTTGTGGTGGCAGCTATTTGAGGTCTAGCTAGGCTATAAAGCCAGCAACAGCGCCAACAAACCCATCCAATCACTCGAATCAGACTAAGCCAAATGTCAGCTCTACTTCCCAGTTTGTAGGCGATTTTAGAATTAGTTTCAAAGTCATATATGTATAGATCTATATGTGTATGTTCTTAAAGTGATATTTGTTTCGTATCCCTATTTCACACTCTACTTTATGCTACATAATATATGTAGGTATCAAGGTCTCATAGTTAAGATGTCAAAGCTTGGGCCACACAGTGCACTTCACAATGTATTGGCCAGTTCTATTACAGTCACACTCAAATGTTATCGATAAGTTGAGCAGCTATCGACTAGCTTTCGATAATAACATCACACTTATCGATTAAAGCTAGATTCGATAGCTAATAGCTGGAATACGCAGGGATTATTGGCTCTAGTCCTGCACCTCGCTATCTCTCTCTCTCTCTCTCTCTCTCTCTCTCTCTCTCTCTCTCTCTCTCT
>NW_022046894.1:0-14631 GCF_001654015.2 Drosophila navojoa
TTCAGGGGATCTCGTAGTCGAGCTGTCTCGACTAGAGCTTTCTTACTTGTTTTTTGCTACTTCAGTTCTGAAGTATATGATTTATATATATAATATGAATATCTGCATATCATCCAACCTTTGCTTTATTAAGCTCAATGTCTTGAAGTATCTGATTTATAATATATATCTATCTAACTTTTGAATGGTCGAGCTTCAAGTCTTTAAGCAATAAAATAGTTTTTCGACATCTACTGCGAAGCGAAGCTCTTATGTATTACATATATCGTATTTAAAGTTCATTTAAGATTTTAAAGATATCTATTCAAATAATTCCAAGCCCTTTCAATCGCTTTTAAGCTCCTAGCATGAGTAATCGCTAGATCCATCAAGCTCAAAGGCTTCTACTTATAATAAGTTTTTCCTTTTATTTATGAATTTCTTTTTTTGTCCGCAGATCGAATATGCTGGGCCATAAAATCGATAAGCTCGTCGCCGTGGAAGCAGCAGCGGTGAAATCAAGTGAAATCGTCAGTCGCGAGCTGAAACTAGGAGGAAAGTCAGGAGCAGTCAGTTGAAGTGCAGGCGAAACAGTTTCTGACATTTCGCACACCCGGACTCGGACCCAGACCCAGACCCGGACGTAGGATTCAGCAGCCAGGACCCGAGCACACCCCTTTCGCCTCGGCATCTTGGTGAATCCGTTCGTCAAACTGCAGTTCGCGTGGTATTTGGACGGAGCCGTGGAGCGACCCCTCGTGGCAGTCGCCACTTGATTGCTACAACGACTTTTGGCCCGAAAAGTTCTTTGTGGTTAGGCGCTGGCGCGGTCGAGCGATGGCCAAGGGATGAACGGATGGATTCTCGGCGGGCCAGTGCCACTGCTTTGGGTCTTCAGCTGCTGCCGCTGCTTTTGAAGTGGGCACTCGGCAATTTTCCAGCACTTTAGGAATAAAATTTTTAACAACTCGCCCAGGCGGCCGCTAAGTGCGTCGACGTTTAAACTCCCAGCGGTCGCCAGCGGGCGGACGTCCATCAACTTGCGGACGGAGTCCACGTCGTCGTCACTTTAGTTTTCCCCCACTCCCCCTCCCCCAGAAAAAAGGCAAACTTTCTTTTCTCTACAAATTTATACATTATATAGATGCATATAAATTTATAGTATATATACTATATACGTGGACAAGGTCTAATCTTAGCCAGAGTATGCGCAGCGACCCGCACATTTCTTGGCCGGACCTTGTCCTATAAGTGCGCCCCATTCACCTGTCATACTTATAAATAATCGACTGAGAGCCAATGCAGCTGCAGCGGCAGCTGGAGCTGGAGCAAGGGCAGGCGCTGCACGGCTCCTATCTAAGTCGCTGGACGTTGCATTATTAATGTCAATGACGTTGAATAATTAGCAGCGCTCGCTGCAATTTGTGTTATATATGGGCGAGCCAAGCCGATGGCTCCATCAATATTGGCAGGCTAATGGCGTCTACAGTGCAGCGTCATCCGCCCAGCCAATCATCCGGATCCGTAATGCTCTATGCGAGCGTGCCGGCTCGGTAGGGGTAGGGGTAGGGGCGGACGATGGCATTGGGATAATGAGTTACGCCGTCGTACGCCCAGGGGCGCAGATTAAGTAGCCTGGCTGGCCAAATTAGGCGAAAAGTATGCGATTAAATGATACCCTAGAGCATTATACCAATCGACCATAGGAAAGCAGGAAAACAAAATTAGTTGGAATAAAAACTTGACTATCAATTTGTAGAAATGCTCATAAAATCTGTTGGCTCGCCCAGGTCAAGCAACCACAAAGAAGAAGAAGAAGCAGATGGAGCTCAAAAGTAACGCTGGCGAACTTTAATATTATCACGTGCGAGAAGGAGTAAAAGTGACTGACTAGGAGATACCGCGACTTTCTAGTGCTTAATGAAATAGTGAGCGGTTATTGATGTGGATTAGGGCTGCTAAAAATATATCAAAATATCAATATATCAATCAATGTTTCAACAAAAAATATATACAAATATCTAAATCTCTTCTTTGCTCAAATATCGAATGATATTTTTGATATATCTGCTGTAAGAGCTGAATTGCGAATGTTCAAAAATTGAATATGCTGAAAACGTATTATACCGACTTTAATTATGGAAACGTCATATGTAATTATTGCCTTAAAGTAAGGAAAACAAGTACAAAAACATTAAATATGACGCCGCATATTAAAAACAAGCTTTACAATGTTTTTGAATACCTATTACTGGAGTTAAGCAGTTTCTTTCAGTTAAATAAAAAAAAAACATTTATTCTAATTATTCACCTTTTTGGGGAAGCTTTATAAATTTATTGTGGAAAAAAGGTTTCAAAATAATTCGAAAAATATTGATATATCGATATTTTTGAAATTGCATATTAAATATCATGTAGATATTTTTTCAAAACTTAAAATATCATCGATACAATATTTTAAAAATATTAGACAACCCTATTATATATCAAGAAAGAATCTACCATATTAGACTCTTTATATTCTGTGTGTATAATTAATGATTCCAAGTCTGAATAGCCTATAGAGTAAAAAATGATCGATTTTTATTGATTATGGAAATATGGAAATATCGAAAGATTGGTTTACTATGTTACTGAATACATAATAAGATTTGTCCAGCCTGTCATGCTTATGCAGCCTAAGGGATCTCAGACGTACACTCAGATGGAGGGACAATATGAATAGCCTGATTAGGAATAGAGAAGAGGGGAATATGCCTGAACTAGCTGAAATTAGTCAGGCTGTCTTGCAGTATGCCAAACCAATTTGAATAACTTGGCTCCATTTTAATACCCTACACAATATGAAAAGAAAAGTTTAATGACTATAGCCTTTTATTTTTCACTGCAAACCTTTCTCTCTTACCCAACAGATGCTTATCAGAAACATTGGCTAACTAGAATCTAAAACCTAATGTGCTCGCCAATGAGATTCCTCTAGTTTATTGGGGACAATTGTGGGAATAGGTCTCAAATGTAGCGCGTAACGAGCGGGCGAATGGAATTTCAATGAGCGAAAACTCTCGATAGATAATTGATTCGATTGTTGGCACAGCCAGAGCTGATGTCTCAGACTCAAAGGGGGGAGTGAGGGAGGTGAAAGCGAAGGAAAATCGAGCAAACAATTGTGCAGGTAATACAAATACCGAAAGTTTGCATAGCATCTGACGCTGGCGCTGGCGCTGGCGCTGGCGCTGGCGCTGGCGCTGGCTCTGATGCTAATGTGAATGGGAGGGTGTTCAAGAGTAACTGCATTATTGATGGGGCCGTTGGATAAATAAACAACCCAATAAAAATTAGTAGGAAATAAAATTTTAATTTTGAAGCAGTCGAAAAGCTGACCCAGAGAATACTTCTCCTGCCGTCCACTCAAGTGTCTGCAATGCAATCAAACGGAATGTGAAAAACAGTCGAGTATTTGCCACGGCCCACAGCAACACCGCCCTCGCCCTCGCCATCGCCCTCGCACTACCGACAAATCAAATCGAAAGCAAAGTTGGCAGCAAAAATGAAAAAGAAGAAGGGAAACGAAGAAAAGCGAGCGACTAGCGTTTGGCGCAACGTACGTGTTTCCACACTTTTCACCCACAGCGGGCCCAGTATCAAGAGGAAAACAAAAATGCCAAGCTGAGGAAAATGTAATGGCAACAGGAGCGAGACAAGTTTGCTGAAATTTTTGGCAACACACTCTTGGCCCAGGCATTTGTCAAGCCTATCAACTGGGCTAGCGCCCAGAGAGCAGAGTGAGTTAACTGGACCGTGGAGCTGTCAAAAGTCAAAAGACATATACCACATACATTGATACATGTAATGATGCCCCTAGGCTCCCAGTTCCACGCCTGTCACACACTCCCACACACACGCACACACTCCCACACACACACACACACACACACGGCCAGTCAGTCAAATAAACAGCTAACAAAAAGCCTTTCGATGGGCCTGCCAGATTGCCTATGCGTCTGTCGTGCAAGCGGCAGACTAGGCGACCTCTTTACACATCTGGGAAACAGCGTATGTGTGCGTGTGTGTGAATGTGGGCTAAACTTCCAATTGGCATTAACAAGCTGGTTGTTGTACAAACATTTCCACAACATTTTTGGCCATCTCTCGCGTTTGCCCTGGTCAAATTATGTATTAAATTCTGTTGAATGCACTTCAAAGTCTGAGAGATTCATCTTTGAATCGAACTATCTAAGGGAATAAATTACAAATAAATTTATGATTTATGACTGTGGTTGAGGAGCTCCATTTGGTAGGAGAGTGTATTCGTAATTTATACGAGATATCTAAAAGCGCAGCCTCATCGCAGAAATCAACTCGATCGATTTTTATCGATCGTGAAGCAAGATATATAAGAAAACAGTCGTATACTGATAAGACTATATAGCTAGACTACAGCTAGAGCTTTTACTGCTAGTTTTATAATTATATAAACTTGAACTGAGCGTGGTAATAATAGCCATGATTTCTAACGAAGTCGATAACTATCGATAGTATTCAACTGAGTGAAATTTTGGAGAGATATAAAGTTGAGATTAGATATAATGAGTGCCTCGCTATTATTCAAAATGAATATGATGAACATGCATTGTGAGTGGTAGTGATAATATATTTGTTAAATACCAAATATTTACATATTTTAGTCGATTAGATTGGGTTTTATCACTAGCACTAAACGAAAAATATATATACACACTTTGGGCTTATCGTTTCGTTGTTGAAATTTGTTTTCAATTTTACTAAAAGTAGATGAGCCAAGTAAACAGTCAAAGTGGACTTATATAGTATATGGAATTTGAGAATTCATATTAACATGTCAAATTAAATCGAGATGGAATCTTATCGATAATTAACAATTTAGTAAAGTTGGCGAAAAACTTGAAGATTTTCTATTCGGGTATGCTAAGGAATATATAAAATCATGTGTTTCGCATGCCTTATTCTTGGAACTACAAGAGCGTCAACTGTAGAGATTGATTTTTATCCAATTATTTGTAAATTTATCTAAATGATGTTGGTTTATAATAATATTCATATATTTTAAATAGTCTAGCTCTAATAGCTGATGAGCCTATATAGACAGATGGTCTGCCAATCATGTTTAAAGAGATTCAGCTCGTTGACCTGCTCGATAATATATACCTGAGGCCGGCCTAGTTTGTTTTCCCCTTAGTTAGTTTGATGATATTGCAATGAATATCTTGAAGGGAAGCTTAAAATGAAATGAAATGCACAATCCAGGTATGAAAATATGTCCATATTTGAGACCCAGCTAACAGCCTTATATGTTTTGACAGAGATGCCAGATCATTCATTTACATACATGGAAAGCTCAGTCCAAGCCGCTTTCAGGCGAATAGATTTCATAAATTTCCCCACATCTGATAAATTTCCCAGTTCCTTTAAATCTTCCTCGCACCGCAGACTTTCAACGAATGAATTTCAAGAGCTGCGCCGATCAAGAACTATTGGATTATGTGTTGTGGTTAGAGCACAGCGCAAATATTGATTCCATGCTGAAGTCTTTTGGGGAATCGATTCGAGTCTTGCTGCTTCTTCGTCTGCAGTTGCCACTGTTGCAGTCTGTTTGGTTTCATTTATCTTTTGGCGAAATCCCTGCAGTGTCACTTAGCCGGCAGCTTCTTCTTCTTCACCTCCCTTTTTTTTTTGGGAGGGGCCACTTTAATCAGAAGGGTAGCAGAAAAAAGTTTTGGCACGTTTCGTTTTTTGTTTTTTTTTTTTTGTTTTGCATTTCAAATGCAAACGAAGTTTAAATAAATTGCCACCTGATAGAAAAATCAACAGGGCGGCGAGTAGCTGCTTTTACCAAAGTCCATTTGTAGACGCGGCACGTAAGCACTGATACACACAGACAGACTCACACACACACACACATATATACACACATATGCGAAGTTAAGCAAACATGTGGCAAAGTCTGTTCTTGACATTGTTGCAATCCCTGCTCAAAGTCGACAAAGGGCAATGCTAAACAAATTGACGGCAAAGTTAAGGTGCCACGCCCACATTTCAGGCCCATCCAACTGAGCGGGACTCGTTCGTCTAATGGCGGCGCTGGCATTGCCAATAGTTCGCCTCAGTTCGCGCTTCAATCGCGACTGCCTCCGGCGGCTCATTCCCTCTCTGCCAGAATGTGATTACGCATACGCCGCGTATGTCAAGCGCCCAGCGCCGCGCCGCGCCGCGCCCTGCCACGCCACGCCTGGTTGTGCCTGCGAAATAAAATTAAATGCCTTTGATTTATTTATGTTTCGTTTTTTTTTTTTTTTTTTTTGCTTTTTTTAATATTTTTTTTATTTTTTGGCTGTTGTGCGTCGGCTGTGTCGAGCACAGAGGCGTGGCCTGCGAACCAAAGGGCCGCTCTCTAAAATGGAAAACACAAAAATCAACAGTGGCAGCTACGTGAGAGAAAAACAATATTTTCCTTTCTTTTTCTATCTTTTGTTTTTGTTTTTCCCCTTTCTCGTTGTCTGCCTGTCAATGAGTGCTCGCTTGTTGTTGTAGTTGGTGGCGAAGCTCCATGCGACACATCGCTGTTGGCTGCTCTTTTCGACCCCTTTCTATATACCCCGTAGTCATTGAGACTAAGCGCAAGCATAGGGTATACTGATTGAGAGCGCATGAGGTTGATATCCTGGGAACTTAAGTCAAACAATCTGTGTTCAGTCTGAGATCTTCGACATAAGGAACTTGGGGAATCTTTTTGTTTATCTTGGGCTGGCTGAAAATTGAATTATTGATTAGCATTCAAGTTGAAGTCAAGCAGTCAATCTGTCAAGCGAGTCATCGATTTGTACGAATGAGTGCTTCAGTCTTTCAGAATTTGATGGACGATATGTCAAGCGCCTATTGTATATAGGATATATCAAATCGGATATTAAATCAGTGAACCATCCAGCTAATCAAGCTTCAAGAGCTATAGATGCCTCAAAGCTTTCAACTTTTATGTATAATAATAAATAATAATAATATAAAATATCTAAATATTTCAAGTAATCGATAAATATCGATAAATGATTATTATGATTAATCAACTTTTATTTAGTGTATAGTTTAGCTCAGCTTTTGGGTATACTAAGGGGTATATTCGCCTGCACAACTGTTGCCTGCAGGGCATCTCCTAGTCAGTCACAAGTTCTCAGCACAATGTGTCTCTCGTTGATTTTTTTTCGGTACAGCTGGGCGCGAGATTTCTTGTCGCCTTTCGCTGCTGGTGCTGTTGCTGCTGCTGCTGCTGATGCTGCTTTGATTTCACTTTGCACACACTCGCCCTGCTGCTTTGCGCCGTATCTGAGTCCGTATTCCGTATCTGCAGCTGTAGCTGTAGCTGTGAATGTGTTGAGTGGCACTTGACAAAGTTATGACACGCCCGCAGGTGCGGCCAAGCGGCTACCATCATATGATGGTCATCATGACGATAGCGCTGCTGATGACGATAATGATGATGATGTTGGGCACGATAATGATGATGATGATGATGCTGATGTGAATGGTGACAGTAAAAATATGAACAAAGCCGCCTTTGGCCCTTTCTCTCTCTCTTTCTCTCCCGCTCTGTGTTTTTTTTTTTCTTTATTGCAATCGATCCACTTGCATGGCTTTCCGCTTGCTTGGCTCATCGCTTGACTTAAGAGCGGCACAACAAGTCCTGCAGAGCAGTTGGCAGTTGGCCTGTTGGCCTGTTGGCTGTTTTCCTTGCTGCAATGCTTTGCTTTTCACTTGGCGATATTCAATTTACTTGAAAGCTAAACAAACAATTGATCGTGCCTCTCGATTAACTTTTCATTAGCTCTTCAGCCAAGTTAAGTACGAGAGAAAAGGTCGATTGGAGGTGCACATTGGGTGGCAATAAGCTAATGCGTCGCACAGCACAACGCTCGACGGCTGCGGCAGGCTAATGGTAATTAGTGAAAGAGCAAACAGCAGCCAAAGAGAGTTTTTTCTTTGCGAGCCGTGTAAGACTCACCTGGTTAAAAGGAAACTTTCATTTGAGTTAATTATGTCATTTCTAATCAATCTGGACTTTGATGCAGCCAGACGGAAAAGCATCAGAAGAAACGAGAGGAGAGCCAAAGAAAACTCAAAGAGACTTAAGCAGGCGGAATGAGTCAAGAACCTCTAGATCTGATAGCCATTCGAGCCGTTAAAAGTATTGAGGAAATATTTTGTATATTTATTTTATTTATTATATATATTTTACGATAGTTCTATGGAATATTTGTAATATGTAGTAGATGAAGAGATGGAACTATGCCTGCAAGCAGACTGAAATTATATATTGCACAAAGTTGATAATTATTCTCGTTTTATTCGTATCGATTATCAACCTTAAAGGAAATTAGTTATAAAACTATATATCGTTCATCTTGAGAGCTAGATAGAGGCTCCAAATTGTGCATATACTTTTAATATATATATATCCACATATGTGTTTTTTCTTGTGTATGAGGATAGCAAAGAAAAGCTCAGGAGACCTCGCTGTCGAGCTGCCCCGACTAGAGCTTTGTTGTAGAGTTTTATTTGCGCTTAAAGAAGTAATCACTTTATCTATTTTTAAGGATCATACGGACATTGGACAAGCTATCGTCAGTAAAATATGATAAGCTCGTTCTGCTCATGTTACACAGCCTCCATCTTTTGTGGTTTTGAAGATCAGTGCGATGATCGCCCGGACGGACGCACGATTCAATTTGTCAATTATCAATTCGTCGTTCCAATTCAGAATATACCATGGGAGCTGTTACATGCATTTTCCCAAAACTTTTATACCCTCAAATACAATTTTCAATGCCCAGTGTATAAGCCCCATATTTACCCCGTATTCAAATTTTGTTTTTATTTAGTGTGCAAGTGTATGTAGTGCAGTGTATGCTAAAGTGTCCAGTGTATGCTGCTACATATACCCAATACATTACTGAATCTATAAAGGTAATTGTTCTATAGCTTATAGCGCGAGCGCAGGGTATTGCGCAGGTGCACCTCCAGCTCCAGGCTGACGTCTGGGGGCACCGATTTGCTTGCTGTGGGCATGATCTCGTGGATGACGTCATTCATTTTAGCGTCGGTGCCTCGTCTTTCCCAAATTGCTCGCACCTTCTCGCGAATCTCGTCCTCCCAGCCGTATTTCTTGAGTAGTTTATACAACAGCTCATGTATGGTCTTCATTTCGTCGCGTCGTATGATTTGATGGGATTTCCAGCATAGGGGTTTATATTCATTCTTGCTGCTGCTTTCATTGGGGCTGCTCTTCTCATAGAACCCGCTGCGGCCTTCCATGATTTTATGAATAGTTATATAAGTTTTAAAAATGATTTATTTTGTACTCATTCAAACTAGGAAAGTTTCAAATCAATCTCTCAACATTAGCTACGATGTATGTGGAATGCCAACGTGATTAGATTTGCTGTGCCTGCTGTGATCGATTAGAGCTTTCTGGCTTATTTCATATCTTTATGAATTTACAAAGTATTTTTTTTAAAATGTAAATAACAGGCAGAAGAAGGCGTGGCAGACCCTACAAAGTATATATATTCTTGATCAGGGCGACAAGCTTAGTCGATTTAGCCCCGTCCGTATGTCTATCCGTGCGTCCGTCCGTCTGTCCGTGTGTTTGAACGCGTCGATCTCAGAAGATATAAGAGTCAGAGACTTTCATTCTTTGTTTAATGTCCGTATATATAGCGCGGATTTCGAGCTTATCTCCAAAAATTGATAACTCATCCAGTTATTTTATTATCGAGTGAAAATACTATCCAAAATGAGCTATTTAATTATATCTCGAACATCTTTAGAGCTAGAGTCGCCAAATTGTATATGTAAGTTCAGATGTACTTTATAAAATTTTTGATTTTTATTATATTGTAATTCCTATCCCACCAGCAATGTACCATCGATGGGCCTTGAAACCTTTTATGACTTGTATCCTGCGCTAATCTGTGCATCTTAAGTTAAACAAGCCAATTATATTTCCATTCCCAAAGCCTTAATACCATTAGGCTAAAATTCTCAGCATTCGCAGGGCTCTAAGCGCTTCAAGCTCAATTTATTGTCCAATCCCGTGGGCTCAGCAGTTGTCCTCGAAATGTGTTTGCATATTTGTCAGGTGTCCAGTGAAGCAGTTAATTCAGATACACGCACCATATCTTAGTGTATTTGCATGGCCAAGTCAAACAGAGTTTTATTTAACACATTTCAGCTCAGTTGTTGCCCGAATTGAATCGCTTCGGTCCTTGGTCTGCGAGCTGTTGTTCCGGCTGTGAAAGTTTTGCTCCTTTGGCTATTTGCGGAGGGTGTCAACAGGTGTGCGGCACTCACCTTTCCAGCCCAGCCCACTCCATTCACGAACTTCAATCAGCCCTTGGCCTTCACGCGTACACAATTCTGTGTGGTTGTTCGCAATGCTTGATTAACACGCCCGAATAAAACTTTCCTTGGCCCTCATCGTTCATTCGATTGTTGTTGTTGCTGGTGCTGTTGTTGTTCGGATGCTTCTGTAATTTTTGTCACTTTTAATGGCAGTTTGCTTGTTGTTGTTGCTGCTGCTGCCATCCATTCAGAGTCCGCCTCCAGCGAGCTGCCTGGAGCGGAGTCAAAGAGAAACTTTCGGTTCGATTTGCCGCCAGGCTGACTTTTCACTCCTCAGCATTAAATGTTGCTTCAGTTCATCCATCTCTCTTGTCTCCACCTCTCTCACATACATATATACATACATACATATATATTGTCTGTGTCTGTGTGTGTGTTTGTCATTTTATTGCTTTAGCATCAGAGACTTGTGCAAATAATTTGTGCAAAGTTTTTAACGTTGTTCGCTGTTAACGCTTTCCTCAACTTGCCATTGATCACAGATGCTGACTCATTGCACATAACTCCCATGCAGCACCCCCACTCACCCCCCCCACTCACCTCACTCCCCGCACAGTTAATTGCATAATATTAAACTTAAAAGACTCCAAGTTCAAGGTGCTATCGCTGCCATCCAGTGGCGCACATCATTTGCGACCTCATTACGCTTTCATTATTTTCTGTTGGTAAAAAATTCCAATTTCGTGTGTTGCGTTGAAATTTCACAGTTGCCTTGCTCCGCTCCGCATTTATGGCCACTGATAAGCATAAGGATTGCCTGCGCCTCGGGTTTTGTTTATGACCATGTGATTTTTGTGCTCCAAATCGTTTTACGATTAAATTTTTATGCCCGCGTTAACGACACAAACGCAATGCAGCAGCACATCGCACAACATGTTACAGTGGACAAATAGAAGCCCATCAAAATCAAAAGTAAATGCTGCCATTATCATACATATATGTATATCTATACATATATGCATATATATTTTGATGGTGATTTTTTGATTGAAATGCCTTTGATTTCGTTGGTTTTTGAATTGGCTGTTATATTATATTCTTTTCATTATTATGATTAGATAATGTATATATCACATATATTGTAATGCCTCATGCATAATGTTCTTGATCTGCATGCTCATTGCGCGCAATTTCATATAAAAATCGGGATTTCTTCTCTTTGTGGATTTTCGGTTACTTTTCAGTAAATCGATATTTTATCGATAATTGCAAACAACGTCATATCTTACCGACAGTAAGTTAAGTTTGTGCTTATTTTGTGTATAAACATATATATTTACCCGTATATTTATGTAATCTTTATTTTAAAGCTCCCAAAAGCTGAGTTCCCTAATAAATAAAATAAAAGTTAAAGATCCTTTTTGAGCAGACTCAGTTATACAATAAATTTTCGAGACATCTTACTCTGTTGTTTGAGCTAAATGATATTGTTCAGATAAATTTTAATACTATTAAAGTTGGTTTATCGGCTTTGTGCAATGTTCTTTCATGTGAATGCAAACCATATGGCCGCTATTTGAGCTATATGCTTGACATTGGGGTCATCAACATTATTGGATCCGCCTAATAGGGTCATGACAATACTGGCTTGGCCCGTGAATGAGTATTCTGCAGTCGGTAAGCAAATAACTTACTTAACTTTACTCAATATTTACTTTGTTTACTTCATAATTTATACCCCTAATCCATTGAACAGGGAAAGTATATAAATAAAATATATTTCGTTTCTTAATTGTTTTTAATAATTTATTAATTTTAATTTATGAACATGTTATATAATGTATTATTTTGTTATTTATATAAATATATACTTTTTAAATAAACAAAAAAATGTTTTTTAATTTTTTTATTAATATTATCTTTTATAAAACCATATTCCATCATTTATTTTTTTAAATTTTGTATAAAAATATTTTATAATTTATGATTTTATTATTTTTATGAAAATATTATTTTTATATAAACAAAAAAGTTTTTGTTTAGCTTTTATAAATATCATATTTTATAGTAACATATTCTCTCATTTATTATTTTATATTTTATATGAACATATTCCATAGTTTATCATTTTATCATTTATATATTTAATATAATTTTTATATAAACAAAGAAATGGGCTTTTATTTTTATTAAATAATTATATATGTGAACATATTCTATAATTATTTTTTTTATATGTGACATAGACATATTTTATAATATATTATTTTATTATTTATATAAATATATTTTTATATAAACATTTTGTATTAGATTTACTAGAATAGAGTTTGGTTTTCAGTTGAATGCAATTTGTTTTATATTTTCATTTCTCGCATTTTGAGTGTAGTTTGTTCTGTGCACACTCCACTGTATTTATGTTTAACGTATCTTTAATACGCCGTGATTAGCCATATTTATTAATGGAAAATTCCTTCCTGATGAAAACTTCTGCTGCTCCTTCAATGCTTTTTTTTAATTATCCTGCGCTGGTTTTAAAGCCCATTTGCGAATCCTTCAACTAGAAGATACTCTTTTCACTCTTTTTTTTTTATTTTTAATTTTGTTTCGTCTTTTTTTTTTTTTTTTTGGTGAGCAAAACTCAATTAGGTTGCATGCATGCGCGTTGCCTTGTCAAACACGTGGCGGATGGCCTAGGCTGGGGCGATGGTGGCTGGGCTGGGCTGGGCTGGGCGGCAATAGCGAATCCGACAATCCAAATCACAGCGACAACAGAAAGTACAAGCGAAGTACAGAAGTACAACAATTACAAGGGAGGGGCTGAGGCGGGTTGGGGCGGTGCTGGGCTGGGCTGTGCTTGAACATACTAAATACCCAGCAAGTGGAAAGCGGAAACGGAAATGGCGCACACAGCACAGCATAGCACAGTACGGCGTAGCATAGCGTAACAGGGCGGAGAGAGCGGAGAGAACGCTGAGCGCTGAGCGCCGAGCGCCGAGAACTGTGAACTGAGAACTGAGAACAGAGAACTGAGTGCTGAGAATGTGTGTCGCTTGTAATTCATACAAATAGCCAAGCTAGTGATATACAACCCACCCCAGCACAGCCACTGCCGCTACCCCCCCCGTACACGCCTTCCCGCCTATCCGCCTGTTCGCCTCGAAGTCAGGCGCGTCGTGTCCTGACCATGTCAGCATTTTTAGCTGTCGTGTGTTAAAAATGAAAACCGGACTGGACTAACGGACGGCTGGTTGCTCTGACAATGTTAGCACTCACACACACACACACACACAGCAGCAGTAGCAGCAGCAGCAGCAGCAGCTCGAGCTACTCATCCGCCAAGCTCTTTCAGTGCCACTCCACCTGCGTCCCGCTTCCCGCTTCCCGCTTCCCTCAGCCGTTCGCCTCCTGCCCCTTCTATGTCATCTCGACATCCTGCTTCGTTGAAGCTAGAGTTTCAATTCAATTCGCTGCGCCATGTTCATTGTTTATTTTTCATTTAATTTTATACTTTTTCATCTTCGAGCGAAGCCTTCGCTTTATCCATGCCCTGCCCTATCCTAACATCTAGCGGCTCTTTAGCAATACCCTCGCCTTGACTACGACCACATGCGCTATTTGACATCGCATTCGAATTGACAATTAAATAAGAGTGTTATTTGAAATATGTTAAAAATAATTATTTAAGTATATATTCGATATTTACATAAATTATATTTAGCAAATTTATGATTGACTCATTAGAAATCATGGAGTTTCACATTTTGGTCGGTAATTAGATAATGAAACATTAATTATAAGTTGTAAGTTTCTATGCAAGTCTTTAAGCAATATCTTAAGGAAATTCGACTATATAACTATAATATGACTCAGCTGTAGCTAGATTTTGGAATGATTTGTCTCTTAAGCCCACAATTTTGACTGAATCATATATGTACATTCACCTCAATTTCATACATAGATATAGAAAGAGAGAAGAATAGATAGATAGATAGATGTAGAGATACATAGATAGATAGACAGATGGATATATGATAGATAGAAAGTTAGATAGATAGATAGATGGATAGATAGATAAATAGAAAGATAGGTAGACAGATAGATAGATGTTCAGGTAGATAGATTGATATATAGATGATATATAGATTGATAGATGATAAATAGATTGATGGATGTATAGATTGATAGATGGATAGAAAGTTAGATAGATAGATGGATAAATATATAATTATAGATAGATAGATAGATGGATAGATAGATAGATAGATAGATAGATAGATAGAT
>NW_022046895.1:0-14612 GCF_001654015.2 Drosophila navojoa
TATATATATATATATATATATATATATCTATTGGAATTATAGTTATCTATTGTGTATTATAGCTAAGAATTATGTGATTTGGTACCGTTTAGCATATTACATTTATTTCATATTCATATTCATTTCGACTTGATGATAGAGATATTTTACAACTTGGAGTATCCAACTATTTGACAGTTGAAGGAGTTTTAAATAAATTCCATACATTTTGGTGTTCTCATTGTGCAATATATATGTATATATGTATATCCGTTTATATACATACATATATTGTTCGATATTGTTATGTCATTTATAATACTAAGCACACATATCATTCTAGTACGTATTCACTTGAGATTTGATATGTGGCAAATGCGTTCCCAGTGATTCTCATGTTCTATATTTCTATATATCGATCTAGGCTAAAATGCATCTGCATTTGATTGGAGTTTTTCTATGGTCACATTTGATATACGATCTTTAAAAAACAAAGTAAAAATACAAAAACAGAAGCAAAATATAACAGAACTGAACATTAGTTTAGTACATATCAAATATACATACTATATTTTTTATTTCTTTTCTTATATACTTATGTATTTAGAACTTTTTCTAGCCACAAAAAAAAATTGTTTATGTTTCCAATTATTTGTGAGACTAATTTCAATCTACATTTAGTTATATGTATATTTAGAATATTTAGTATATTTAGTATATTTGGTATATTTAATATATTTATACACAAAATACAAAAGTGTATTCGGTTCTCTATTTTTTTTTTCTTCTTCTTCTTCGCTTTTTGGTATATTGTTCGCACTTTAAAGTTTGGCAACGAAAAGGCAGAAATAACTGCACCAAATATGTGCTCTATGCGCTCTCTATCTCGCTTGCACTCACACACACCACACACACACTCACACTCACACACATACGCATTCAGACCCATTCATGCACGCCTGCATAGAAAGCTTAGTTTATGGAAAAACTTTGGTTCACACATATTTGTGCTCTGATAATCATCTAAATATAGTATGTAGAAATCTTTGGATATCGTGTGACTTTTGTTCTTCTTCTTGTTCTCTCTTTCTTTCATTTTGTTATCGATCACTCGCAAATTGTCGTTCTCTAAATCTTTGCGGACATATCGAAAGTAATCCCACTTAACTAAATTTATATAGAAAACAAAATTCTATCCATAGCTAGTTATGTCGCCATCTCGACTGTTTGCAGTTTACAAATTCTTTTATATCTACTACATACATACATGTATATTTATATTTATATATATATTTATATTATATATTATATTTATAGGTAACTTAGGACAAAGACGAAGTAATTTCCACTATAGATATTGTTCGTAATGCGCAATTAAAAAAGTTTCTCTTGTTTCGCTTTTCGCTCTTCATTTAAGTCTCGGCTTTGGCGCCGGCTCGGCTTAAAGTCGATTCAGCGCCCGTTCCCAAAAGTATGCAATAGGTTTATCGTCAGATTCTCTTTCACTTTTCCTTAGGCACAATGACTGACGTTTTTGTTTTTGTTTTTGTTTTTCTCTATCTTTAGTACTAAATAATACAAATCAAAATTGACCACGGCTAGCCGCAAGAATAGTATATATGGGCTTGCAAAGCATTGAAATATGGTATATATGTATATATCTCTATATACACATCTCTCTCTTATCAGAGCTATAGTAAAGAGGCCTAAAAGAGGCAAAGTGAAACGCAAAAGAAAGACACGGAATAGTTAGGTTATTGTAGAGGCAAACTCTCCATCCACTTGAAACTTGATTCAAACTTAACAAAACAGGAAACGCTTTGAGAATGAACTGGGGCTGACTGGTTTCTGAGGATCTCCGGGTTATATGAGGATCTAGCGTTTGCTGCAGTCGCGAACCCAGCTCGATCGAGTCTCTAGTTCTCGATAACTACAGACGATCGCTGAGAATATGTATGAAACTGTAGACCACAGGTAAACCCAAGGAACTTAAAATATTATCGAATGGAATAAGGTAGAAGGAAGTGAAGATCTAAGAAGTACATGCTGAGCTACAGGTCCACTCATTAGTTACTCATAGAGTCTAAGACAATCAGCTGCAACAAGTTAAAATGTATGAAGAAAACATATAAGAGTGCTCGAGTCGGGTGGGGCCGACTAGGCGGTACCACGGGCTGGGCTTATGAATAGGATATTTGTAAACTAAAATCGAGCCAGGTCGTTATTCTGATCAAAAATATTCCAATTAAATATGATCTCTCACGCATATATAGGGAAATTGACAGCTCCCACGATAAGCTTGAATAGACTTTTGAAATTCTTGGGCTTCCCTTGGCTCTCTCATCACTTTGCAGGCCCATCGATTGGCAACAAAAGGACATTTAGCACACATCTGAAACGAAATAGCTCTCTAGGCAACATGGACAATCAAACGTTGCCTTTGCGAGAAATAGTTGTTGTTTTGTTTTTGGTTTTTCTTAGTTGAACGGCGGTTCGTAAAATTCTTCTCTTTGATATTTCAACTTGTCTCGTTTTTAGTGTGTGTGTGTGTGGAAAAATAGATTGTGAGATCTGTGTGTCGAATCAATCGCTTTACCAGACTTCACACTTCTTGGTCGGATTCATGCGAGTGTCGGCCTTGCAGTTGAAGACATCGGCGAACTCCTTCATGTTGGACAGTGTGCCAATGACCCGGAACTGTGACGGCGAATGGGGATCCTTTTCCATTTGCAGCAAATTGGTCTCATCTGTGGTGCTGGAGCACCAGACCTAATAGGAGCATCATATTTATATCAAATGCATCAGCTAAATATACATGTACCGGCACTCACCTGTGCAAAGGAGACAAAGAAGAGTTGGGGATGCGTCAAGTTCAGGCCGGGCAGCTTCAGAATGTCCGCATTCTTATCGAGCTTGGTCTTCATATAGGCATGATAGGCCGCCTTCAACCCACCATTGTCGGCTATGTTCTCGCCTATGGAATGGAAGACCATTTTAGTTGTAGCTAATCGAGTTAGACGCTTCAATTTGGGGACTCACCCAATGTCTGCTTGCCGTTCAGATTGCGTCCGTTGAGCTTGTAGCCACTGTACTGGTTGGCAATGCACTCGGCCTTCTCGTTGAAGCGTTCGATGCTCTTGGCATCCCACCAGCGATTGATGTTGCCGAACTTATCGTATTCACGGCCCTGATCGTCGAAGGCGTGCGTCAGCTCGTGGCCCATGACCACGCCCATGGCGCCAAAGTTCAGGCTCTTGGGGTTGTTGATGTCGAAGAAGGGCTTTTGCAGGATGCCGGCGGGAAAGACGATTTGATTCTTGGTGGGCGTGTAGTAGGCATTCACCGTTTGCGGTGTCATGCCCCAATTGGTCTTATTCACCGGCTGGTCCAGTCGCTTCAGATTGCTCTTCAGATTGTAGATGGCCACCTGGATGTTGTTCTCGAAGTACGCATTCGCTGTGATATTCAGCTCCTCATACTTCTTGTCCAGTTCGTCGGAGTTGAGGATGTAGTCGGGAAAGCCGATCATATCGGAGATCTCGTTGGCCTTCTCAATGGCGCGCTCGCGCGTCTGCTTGTCCACCCAGCTGAGATTCTGCAGATTCATTTTAAAGGCCTCACGTATCTCGCCAATCATTTGCTCCGCCGCTGGCTTGGACACGCCATGGAATGCCTGACGCACGAATATCGCGCCCACGGCAAAGCCAATCACATTGTTCGTATCAGAGACGCAATAGCGCCACACCTCCTCGCCGCCATCGGAGCCCATCAGCGCCTTGCGCACGCCCTTATACGCATCCCGGAAGGGCTTCGACAAGCAGCTGGTCAGCGTGCGCACCGCCTGCCAAATCAGATAGTTGTTCAGCGTGCTGCAAAAGCGGAATTCGTTGTCAATTAGTAAATGTTAAACTAAACTGTTAACCGATTGATGCCTCTAACCCGGTTCGCGTGCTCAACCGACAAATATAATGCTCACTCGCTCTTGCTCTGAGCGCCCTCTGTTGTATTCGTTGAGAGCCTTGAGTGAAACTATTCGTGTGACTTTTGTAAGTGCAGAATAAACTCAATGCTCGCGCACAAAACACACTCAATTCGCGTAGAGAGCACACACACGCATACACACCAATGCATTGCAATGCATGCACACACTCAACCAAACGGTCGGCGAACAAGCAGAGCGAAACAAAGCAACAATAAAACGGCTGTTAACCGATCGCAGCCGAACTCGCGTGAGAGCCGATGCAATCGGTTGCGCTCTGAGATTTCTTTCCAAGTGTAGGTAAAAGACACTCATTTGCAGACACCGAAAAGCGTTTGACAGTTATATACCAGCTATGCTCAATACTGAATTGCTGCGGAGCTGTGTTTACAGTTTCAATTTCTTATTGCTTATTGCTTCGTCCACTGACTATGCGAAAGCATCTCTGATTGGCCTCAATAGCCATTTCGCTCGCACTCAGCAACAGTTGTATGCATTAGCAGACGTCGAGAAAGGGTCAACAGTTACAGATTTGTGAGCTGTTAGCGTAAAGTTTACTAGCAATAACTAACAGTTGCTCAACAGCAAGATTATCTCATGTTAGACTTGAGCAGTCATGCTATTAATTATGTATATAATGCATACTATATCCTTTGTATTGTATATATAATATAACTATAAAACTATTGTAAATCCCATCGTAAGTTAATGCATAATAGGGAACGCTGAACGACATCAACACTTTTGCCTAACCTCTAAGGAGATAGAGCGAGCTCTTATCTGCACCCTCCTATAAAATTCTTAGACATAGGAAATAATAAAAAACAAAAAAAAAAATGCATATTTACATTTTGCCCGCTTCCGTTTTTTGCATGTTCAAGATGATGTTGGAGAGGTTCTTGAGAAAATCGGGCGCATAGACGACGACAATTTCCTCATCGGTGACGCGCCTGTTCACCATTTGCATGGCATTGTCAAAGTGATCCGTCCAGTTGAGGAACGGCGCCAGCTTAATCAGATCCTTGAGCTTCATGGGATGATACATGGCCTCCTCGTTGCGTCGATCCTCCATTGGAATGGTGATGTTGGCCAGCTTCTTCTCAAAATTGATCACCGCCTCCATTTGGATGCGTGCTGTGGTCTCGTTGGCGCCCAGGAGCACACAGACCTTGGTCATGTACTCGATGTACTCGCTGAGCACCTTGCGATGGATGTCCGTCTTGTTGTTGTAGTAGTCGGCGGTGGGCAGGGTCAGGCCGCCCTGATCGATCTGTATGACATGACGGGTCGAGTTCTTGTCATCCTCCCCAATGGCCCAGCCAAACAGGCAATTGAAATTATATCTGCAAGAGAAGATCGAGTTAGGATATTTCCTAAAAGGGTATTTCGGAAACTCCGGGCCAACCCACTTGTTGTGCAGTATTTTCAGGGTATTGCCCAGCTTCCAGTTGGTCACATTGAAGCCGGTTTGCGTTACGTTCCAGCCACCGATTTGCTTCAGCAGATCGATCATTGGCTTGGCGCCCAGTTTCTCCATATGCTCATCCACATCCAGGCAGGACTCATAGTAGACCTTGGCCTTGCGTTCCGCCTCCGACTTGAACGTCTTCGCTGGCTTCTCCAGCACGTTGCGAATGATCAGCTGATTCATCTGCTCCAGCTTGCCAAATGTGCCCCAGGTGGACTTGCCCTCCGGTATGGGATTGTTTTTGATCCATTGATTGCTGCAAAGGATTGAAGCAATTGTTATGCATTTGTATTACGAGCTACGACTGTTGGTCCTACCAGGCATAGCCATAGAAGTCATCGCAGGGATCGATGCTGGCATCTATGGACTTCAGAATCTCGCTCGACGCAAAGATGCAGTGCTCGTTCAGGCAGGGCAACTCGTCCGCCGTCAAACAATCTGAAATTATAGATGCAAGTATATAGAGACTATATAAAATATATTTATATTTTAAAGAATGGTTCTGTGGCACATAATAATTCACATTTCATTTCAAGAGAATCTCTGTTATCCAAATACTTACCCTTCTTATGTGGCTGAACGTGCACTACGTGATTGGTATTATCGGAACTGTTCGATAGTATCATGGTGAGCAGCGTTAAGATGACTATGGTCATGACAAAAGTTGTAATCAACAGCCATTTTTCGGTCCTATTTCTCGAACGCCAATTCCAAGTGGCCTATTAAAAGGAAATATTTGGGATGTCAAAATTATTTTAATAAATATTTGAGAGTCTTAAATAAGGTGAGATTTCTTTTAAAGAAAATTCCCGATGATGATTGATCAGAGCTATAGAAAACGTAAATTTTAATAATAAAACTATTTTTATAAAAAGTTTTCCAATTAGAATTCCATAAAATAGTTTAACTGGAATGAGGCTGTATCTTTTATTTTGAAGAAAATTTCTGTTTATGGTATTCGTAGATTTCCATAATCAATCCATTGAACATTTTACATAGTCTATTTTAATAGAAAGTCTTTAGAATTATATAAAATAACGGGGCGAAATGGAGCTAGAAGGAACTTTAATTTTTCTTTTAAGAAATAATCGGATTAAAAGTTATCAGAAAATTATTTAATAAATTTTTTATATGTTCTCTATATATTCTATACATGTTATATATACCATAGAGAGGTCAGGATATATATTTTCTTAGATTCATTAATAAATTTTATGTAATTATATGGAATTTGCCTAAGCCTAAGAGCTACAATTCAGACTTGAAGCCTGACCTCTAAGCCATTGTAGTTTATATAAGATCTATTTAGTTATTGTACAACTGTAAAAAGAGTAACTGTAAATGCTTTTAAGAGCCGCTCTTGAGTGCGGCATTCAAATTTGCGAGTCTCTCTGTACGTATACGATGCGAGCAGTCGTAACCTTCAAGCTAATCAAATCTCGGACGCTGCTTTTGGGTCATTGCCAGCGAAAGAGATGGAGGAAGACATGCAGTGCGACAGAGAGGGAGGGGAACGATGTGTGGCTAAATTATGGAATTGCTTTCGTTGCCGGCTGGCCATGTGAATGTGTATCGTGTGTATCGTGTGTGTGTGTGTGTGTAGCTGTACTCACCCGCGCCGTGTGATAGCGTATCTGCATGCCGGTGTGACCGGTCGCCTCGTTAAGCTGAATGCCGCCAATTGAACTTGAATCATCTTCCGTAAATTCGGTCTGTTTGTAGCGTGTCATCTGTAAGATGCAAAGCAGAGACCATTAAAGCAGATCAGAACACAATATCAACAGCACAATGCCGCTCGATTAGCCACTCTATATATGTATGTATATGTGTATATATGTATAATCCGAATTATTTTGGTGCACGCGCGCACCGAACTGGATCGCCATCTGGCTACAGTCGGACGGGAGCGCATTGAAGTCCATTATTATCCGCATGCAAATTGCAAGCTGAGCCGAGATCTCAGCATCAGCTGGCATTCATGGCCGGATATGCATAACATATAATCAACTTTAAATTGAAGAACTTGTAAGCAAATATATTTGATTAATGCACCTTTTCGTGGGAATATCAAAGATATCAAAGCGCACCACAAACCCAAGTCAAGGAATTGGGGCAGCTGAACTTGGAGCGAATGTAATATAGGGACTCATATTTGTATAGTAAAGAGAAGAAAGCCAAAATTGAATTAAAATTATCAAAGTTATATAGTATCTAGATTTATCATTTATACAACATTCGATATTCAGATTTGTATCTAAGGGATGTCTCTTACATTCTATAGAACTTTCCAGTCAATTTAGGGTCTTGCCATAGAGATTCTCAACAGCATTTTACATGTAAGCTCTGGCTGCAACACTTCTGCAGCACTCTATCTATAAGACTGGTAAATGTTTATAGGCTTTACTTATAACTGCTCTAATATGTCGATTTATTTATTTATATCTATGCAGGACTGGGCTGTACTTTATGTCTGGGTCTATTAGTCAGACTGATCTGTAGTATTATGAAAGATGTGGACTTATTTTCAATCACAATCTTTCTATATAATAGATAATATAATAGATCAAGATCTCTCTGTAGATGAGATCAAGCACATGGGATAGATAATAGTAAATAGAGTGCCTCCACTAGAATGGTCTAGGAAGCAGCTCAACAGTATTCCAAGCCTCATGAATACTCTCGCTGAACTCAGCTTTAAAGCGGATTAAGATAGAAGACCTGTAACATCCCCAAAAATCGAGTATAGATACATATATAGATATAGTTATTTATATATATACATATATAAATATTTCTTATCTTATGTCTCTCTTTTAAACTTCAAATCTGAAGCTCCAGTCTCTTGTTCAGTAATGTGAGCATATTAAATCCAGATTTTCTTAGACTCTAATCCGCAAGATCCTAATACTAATAAGTCAAAGCCAGAAGCATTTATACTTAATATAATAAGACATAAAGATAAGAAACTTCCACCAATATTCCGCATTTTCAATCTTCCTCTTCAATAGAATCGCAAGACAAACAAAGAAAGCCAATCAACTCTGCTCATGCAGTGGGCGAGTGTAGGCGTATGCAAATGTTTACCTGCAAAGCTGCACAGATTGGAATTACCCATTGGATAAATATGCTAAAATCTAATTAGCCTACATTGCGCCGTGTACCTAGCTAATTGGCCAGCCCTGTGCTCGAGTGTTTGTTGTTGTTGTTGTTGTTGTTGTTTACTGTAGTACATCTGATAATAGCTCGTCTTATCTACCAGCTGGCGCCGGCACTTCAACGTCGAGGGTCGCCTCTTTGAATTTTGTTTTGCTCTCTATGTATTCTATCTGCTGTGCATATCTCAATTCTCACTTTTCTTTTGCCACCTATATATTTAGATCTGTATGTGTGTGTGTAAGTATGTGTGAACCACATTGTCGTGTCAATAGCTCGAATGTTCTGCTTTGGCATTTTTAGTTTTTACATACATATGGTAGATATATATGTATATATGGATATATATGTATATGTATGTATGTATGTGTAGAGTAAGTCGTGTCGACCCTTTTGTTCATTGTCTTCAGATATTTTGCACATGAAAAGAAAGTGCTGACAGCAGACGGGATAAATAGATATATATATATATACATATTAGCCTACATTATATATACATATAGTATAGTATACATACATATATGTATATAGATTGGGGTTGTTGAAAATATATCAAAATATCAATATATCGATATTTTGTTGTATGAAAAAATATGTATGCATAAATATATCTAAATAATATTAATATTAATAATATTAATATTAGTAAATATTTTTTGCCTAAATATCGAATATTTTGACGATATTTTTGATATATTTAAGTTAAGCGGTCTTTATCATTTAAATAAAAAATACTTATTTTTATTATTCTTGTTCTTTTGTGACGGATGATAAATTTATTGTAAGAAAAAGTAAAAAAAAAATTTTTAAATATATATATTTTGATATTTTTAAGTTAGTTATCAAATATCACATTGAAAATATCATCGATACGATATTTTAAAAATATTCGACAATCCCGATATGGATTGAGAGTTGGGTGTCCAATTATATATTCGTTTAAGTTCTTCTTTAGCAATCTTTCTGTGATAATTATCAACTGTGGCATACAGTAAAATCTTGCTTGAACTGACTTCAACTGCGGTTCACTCTTCAATATATATATATATATACATATATATGTATTGTAGTACATGGAGGAACTTAAGTGCATATTGCGCTGCATGCATCGATTCATTTATGTACAGTCAGCTAATATTAACTCGAGCAGTATTGTAATTATCGTCTGAAGCATCGTTAGCATACCCCGCACACACTCGGGATCTGCCCAGAGGGTATATTAGTTTTAGCAAAGCGAACTACAGAGAGTCTAAATTGTCTTGTTTGGGACTAAAACGTTAGCCTTGTGCCTCTATCTGTATGCCTGTTCTCATGTGATAGGGAGTGAATTTCTTTTACTAAATCATCAACTCTTTCTATAGCCTTAAGATTTCTTTAAAGCTCAAACATTTAACACATTTAACAAATTAATTTGAGCAAATTTAGTATATACATAGCTACTTCTACTATTGATACTCTTCATATGGTATATTTATGTAAATCTGCCCTTTTACTCCCACAATCCAAAGGGAATGTCTATTAAAAAGACAAGATACTTCGGTCAGGGTATTTGTCGAGTCCTAACGTCCAGCACAATTTCAATTGTAATTAATTAATGACTGCAGCTGTTATGATTATGCTATGGCCCTATGGCTGCAATGTGCATGCATCGAGTGCTTAGTCAATTGACTATTTACAGTAACATTATATCGCACATACTTCATATGAAATGTGGTATATGAAAGATTATATAAAATGTGCAATATTATCAAACATTTCAAACCATCAACTTGATATTGATAGCAAATTTAAAGAGCGTTAAGTTGGCTGCGTTTGCCAAATTTAAAGATTGAAATACGAAAACTGAGAATCTTGGATATTTAAATGGGGAACTGATATTACAAGTTAATTGAAAGGCAATAAAAATATGCTTATGAAATTGAATGATATTTTTCTGCACAAAATAATATTTTTTGTAGCCTGTGAATCCCTTGGCTTTTTGTAATTATCTTGAAAACACACACCTATTGTAGTGTCAATCAAGAGCTATAATATAACTATAATTGCGATAAATATTCTACAGAACTACCCATAAACAAAATATACAAAAAATATTAATAAATCTATAGAACAAATAAAGAAGAATATAAAAAAAAATTTATATATAAAAAAAAATGTATTAACTCATTATAAAATTTTCATTAAAATATAATTTAAAATACTTTCAAACGAATATTACGAATTTTATGATATATAAATAAAATTATTATTATATTAATAAAATGAATAATATAAATAAAATGATTATTTAATTGTTATAAATTTAGCTATCGATATTAAGTTACTTAGTCATTAAATTTTGCTAGCCCAGCACGTAGTGCTCAGTTCCACTAGAATTTTTATGACCGCAGCTGTACGTACATATGTACAGCCTATTAAACATATGTTCAATATATGTATGCATATAATATAATATAATATAATAATATAATATATATAATATATACATATAATATATATATTTTTATAATGCCTATAAATTACAAAAGAAAAAAGGAAACAAAGAAAAATAAAGAAAAAAATATGTCCAATGACCACCAATAAAGTATTCGCCTATTCCTTTTATATATATTTTTATATATATACATACATACATACATATATATACATATATCTGGATATACATTGCTTACGATTTTATTGCTACAAGTTCAGGTCCATAAAAACTTAATACCCATTCGCAATTGTCCTCAGTGCAGCGATAAGCCACATATTTGGGCACACACACAGTCACACAGTCACACACGCACAACACATACTTAGAGAGGCTCACACCTACCGTGCCGCAATCGGTGAGCCACATGTTTGGGCAATTCGACAAAGGCAGCAACAAATTTGGCAACGCAAATAAATTGAATACAATATTTAAGTTATCTCAACTCGTCTTGTGTTTTCTTTTGCTTTGCTTTGTTTTTGTTGTTATTTCAGTCGTTTTGTTTTGGTTTTTTATTGGACTTTTTTCTTTCAGTGTCGTTGTTTATTTGCAGGGCGCGCGCCTACAACTTGGCCTGAGAAAGGCAGCTAATGAGAGTGTGAGTGAGAAAGAGAGAGTGAGAGAGAGAGATAGAGAGAGTGAGAGAGTGAGAGTGAGTGAGTGAGTGTGTGTGTGTAGAAATGTTAGGGGGGGCGCCAGAGATAACGCGTATGCACGATATCCGATGTTCATCCCATGACCGTCGAATCTACACTGAACGAAGCCCTATGGCTAAAGCGATGCCGGTACCGTAGCCGTAGCCGATGGCAACCGATGCCCGGTGCCGATGTCGGCTACCCCGATGCTATATAGCCGAAATCTATCTGGAGCCATAGAGGCTCTTCGTTTCGTTGCTCGCATTCAAATGATTTTGCACTATAAACAAATTAATTGACTCAATTCTTGTAACCACACACAAATATGTGTGTGTGTGTGTGTGTGTATGCTTTACCCTTCTCTGCTCAACTCGATCATTATTTGTTGTTTAGCTAAGGAATTTTCGTCAATCGATCGAACGCAAAATAATAATTGTTATTGCCCATTGGCAATTGAAGCGTATATCTCATCTATGTATATCTGCTGTGCGTCTATTGTTTATATCTGGCATATCCGCGCACTCTGCTAATATTTACAAAATCCGAGCCCAAACACTCAAATATATACAGAGACTAAAGCCACATACATATGTACATACATATATCTATATCAATATCTATATGCATATACACACATATATCCGTAATGATAATGCTTGGTAGGGCAAGTAAATAGATTCATGTCCAATAATTACATAGATTTATCATATCATCAGACACGCGCACACACACACTGGACAGGACAGTCGTATTACAGTGAACACTCACATGAGACGAACACTGATTAACAACAATTAAACAGTTTGAAGCATATTCGATAGGGATTTTATATATGATTATGATGATACATTATGTATTTACTCTTAAAATAGATATTCATTAAAAATTTGACATTTTTATCTGGAAAATTAATTAAAGAAGCTTTTATATCGGCTATAATCTATATGTGTTACAGGCGTACAAAAATAGTACCAATATATCATAAGTGGGCCTCTTGCACAAACAACAAAATAGATATCAATATAGATTTAATCGAGAAAATCGATCAATTACTAAGCTTAGCAGTCTATCATACCCCATACTGTATGCTACCTATACTATAAAAAAGCTGATTATAGTATAAGTAGAGCACATTGGGGTGTGCTGGGCTAGAATACCCTTAATAGGCATAGGTATATTAATATCAGCTCTATTAGGGATTATTAGATAAACTAAATATTCCATATCAATATATGTTAAAATAAATATATTATTAATATACCAATTTAACCTTTAAGAATACCTTAAAAGTCTTGTAGCCCCGCTCAAGTCCATTCAGGGCTACGTTCGACCAATGAGAATCGCATAGAAGCGCATGCTATGCATGCGAGCAAAGCACATTTTCGATTTGCTTGCTCACTTAGGCAGTCTCCACTGTATGTACACAGTCACTCACTTACAATATGCCATTAATCGGCGACGCCATCAGCCGAATGAAAACTGTTGCGCAGTTTTCCTTTTTTGCGCGTTTCGTTTTGCTTTGTTTTGTTTTTCCGCCCCGGTGAGGGGGAGGGGGCGGCAGTGAGACGACGACAGGCTTACATATGTCGGTCCGGGCCTTTGGCAGCTATATTTGCCCAGAGCTTGACGCTGCTCGGTAAACAGAGCCGATGCGAATCGCTGAATGTAAACAGAAATTCAATTGAATTTCGCTCTCTAGAAATTTGGAATTTCGAAATTGGAATTTGAGTCGCGGTCAGTCCCATGAAAAAGTCTTGCAACGGAAGTGAATAATTTAAGTTATAATTCCCAGCATCTTCAGCGCCAAGAAGATATATAGATAGATTATATATTTGTATTATGATTATGTGATTATAGTCGCTCGAGTTTCACAAGCGAATTGACTTGATTAACATATCAATATTTGCAGACTTTGTCGACTCGTAAGACTCAGAGGTCTATGTAGAGCTCAATTGTAATTAAAAACTGTATTCATTTAGATCTGGTTTCCGCGTATTCCAATTTATGCCTATTTCCAGTCCTATTTCTCCAGCAATTGCAGCTCGAAACCCAACTCAAATAGACTTCTTTCATACCAATCCTACAAATGTTCCCTTTCCTAGTGTGCGTAGAATCTGTTTACATATCAGTAAAGTTTGCATGCAATCAATCAAATTGATTTACTAACAATTAATCTACGCAATATATTAAATTTTCGGGCTGCCTCAAGAGTCAACAAATCCAATAATTGCAAATACCTAAGCGCAAAAGCTGTCCAATAATCACTCCATCAATCAAAGTTCTATTTTGTTTATACGAAATACCGCTGAATACCAAGAAATGTGTAAAAATCTTTTCAAAACAATTTCAGGAATGAAAATTTCAAATAAAATTGAAATGTTTATGAGGAAAACTTGCAGCGAATTCTATAAATATAGCCAAAGATGTGGGCAAAAAGGAAACTAAATGAGATAGGATACAATATGGATGATATGGTAGATATATTGAACATATGTGTGCATATATGTATGTATATATTAGTGGCCTATAGTCTGCACATAGAGAGAGAGAGAGAGAGAGAGAGAGAGAGAGCAAGAGTCAGGGTAAAACAGATTAATGAATAGAATTTATTGAGCTGCGCAAAATATGAATATGTTTTATATATATATATGCACATATATATGTATATATTATATGTCCCCATGTATGGGGCTTCTGGTGTTCAGGATTTGAATTGCTATTCCCACCACAGCCGCAGCAGCTGTTCATGCGCCAAATTGCATTTCGAACAACTTGAACTCTGCTGGATATCGAATATAATCCTAGCTCTCGCTCTCTCTCGCTCTCACACACTCAGCCAAAGCTCATTCACTGTGCCGCTCACACTCTGCCACACACACACTCTCTCTCTCTCTCTCTCTCTCTCTCTCTCTCTCTCTCTCTCTC
>NW_022046896.1:0-14581 GCF_001654015.2 Drosophila navojoa
ACACACACACACACACACACACACACACACACACACACACACACACGCACGCCGAGGAACAACCTGCTAGCGCGTCAACAGCTGCTGCTGCTGTTATTGCCATCTCGCTCGCTCGAGCCAAACTGCATGTGCATGTTGTTCTTCTTCTTTATTTTGGCATCTAAGTGTGTTTACGTAGATTTATGTAAATTAGCTGCTGGCCCTGCAGCATCCTTAGCCAGGCGCAAATGATTCCCAGAAGGCAGCAGCAGCAGCGGCAGCGGTACAGGAGCAGGAGCAGGAGGCTTGCAGCAGCAGCGGCAACTCTTTCGCTTTCGCCTTTGCCGCATTTCATTCACGTGAAAAGTGAATTTTATTTAATTTACATACACACAACACAAACTGAACAAAGCATAAATAAATATATATATATGTGTGTGTATGTGTGTGCATAGCTGGAAAGGAATGCGCATTGCTTTATGACATTGTTGTAAACCCTTTTAGCACACACACACACGCAAACACAGAGACAGCGGCATGCGCAGCTCCTTTGCCTACTTCAAATAGCGGCCAGACGAACGGACGGACGGACGGACGGACGGACGGACGGACTGTGCCTGACCACCCTGGCCACTGTTGATTTTTCGCGGTCTAATAAAAACTGGTCATAGGCAAAAAGGTTTTTGGGCCAGCCAAAGAGTTGAGGCTAGCGCAAAAGGCTTGGTCCCTGTGTGCGCGTGTATGTGTGCGTGTGTGTGTGTGTTAAATGCTAAGAAAAATCAGTGCATTTTTCCATGGAAATCACGAAAACCTTTTGGTTTTTCACCGCCATCCGCTATAGGACAACGGCGGCCAAACCCTTTGTGCCCAACCAAAGGGTGTGAGTATTTGCATATCAATGCCGTTCATAACACGTCACAGCAGCAGCGGCAGCGGCAGAGGCAGAGGCAGCGGCAGAGGCAGCGGCAGCGGCAGCTCCACGAATCCGTTCAGAAAAAGAAGCTAAATGCCACAAAAGTTTATAATTCAATAATTCATATTTCATAGTTCATAATATAATATACATACATACATATGTACATACATATATATATATATATATATGTACATACATATATATATATATATATATGTACATATATATATATATACATTTTTTTTTTTTTTTTTTAGCAATTCCATAAAATTTCATAAAATTCTACAACTATTAAAATACATATATAAATAGCTTATTTATATTTTAAGTAAATACTCTTAAAAAAGAAAAAAAAAAATATTGGCTTAGTCAACTTCAAAGTAACAGTTCTTCGTGTATTTTAAGGTAAAACAGCCTTCAGAACATTTTCCAGCAGAAGCCCGAAGAACTTTCAACTAGAATTCTATCAAGTTTTCTTTAAGTAAATATACAAATATGTGTGTGTATGTGTGTGTGTATGTATGTGTGTGTATGTATGCATGTATGCATCTGTATGTGTGTGCTGTATATACATAATGGTATTCATTTTGGTATTGGCATCGAGCAACCCTCGCACGGCTGTGGTGGGCGCTGTTGGAGGGGGCGTGGTGATTGTGTCTGGTGCCACTAGCCAAGAGGCAGCCGATAGCAACGATCAGGCCACCTGGCCAGAGCCAAAGTTTAACCAAAGCTAAATACAAATAATAATAATAGTAAAAAAAAAAAATACTAAAAAAAAAATTAATACAAAAATAAACAAAAAAAAAAAAAAGAATATACATATTGATAAGCTATCGGCCAATGACGCATAGATAAAAAATAAAAAGTAGCAGCAAACAAAGATAGAGACAGGCATATCAGAGCAGAGCGAGTGAGTGAGTGAGAGAGAGAGAGCAAAAAGATTATTCATACATATATATATTTATATATTAAGATAATGATAATAGAGCGCAGCAAAGTTTATTTGAGGCATACCAAATATTTATGGCCCGAACTGAGAGCGGGGAGCGGGGAGCGGGGAGCTGGGAGCAACTGGCCTCTAGATGAGCAGAGGGAAGCTGCATGTGATGCTGATGGATGTTTGAATGTGGATGTCGAATGTCGAATGTCGGGTGCTGGGATGCTGCGTGCTGTGGATGATGCCCTGGTCTCTATTGCCCTTGTCATGAGATGGTGCTCGCTTGTGCGCTATAAACAGTCAACAACTCTGAGGTAGATGCGATGCTCGCTGGCGAGCAGCGCGAACTTGGCATCGAAGCTGATGCGGTCCACGGTGCGGTCACAGAGCTCGACGCGATGCTGGCGCAGGAAGTAGATGAGGCCCAGCTTGATCTGCAGCATGCCAATGTGCATGCCAATGCAGTTGTGCGGCCCGGCCCCGAAGGGCAGATACGACATGGGCGTTTGCTTCGGTTTATTCTCGGCACTGAAGCGCTCCGGATCGAAGCGTTCCGGCTCCGGCCAGTACTGACAATAGAACAGAGGAAAGACATCGTATTAATATGGGGTACACAGTTGATTGCTATGCGCATGTCTGCATCTCACCTGCGGATCGTGGTGTATGGCCAGATTGGAGATGAAGACGGGCATGCCGCGCCGGGCATAGCACTCGGCGTGCGGGCGCAGCGAGTAGAAGCGCTTCTTGTTGATCGGCGAGCATTCGCGCTCCAGCACCGGCACAATGGGATACTTGCGCAGCGTCTCCTCCACCACCATCTCCAGGTACCGCATGCCGGCAATCAGCTCATAGCTCAGACCCGGCCCGCCCCCATGGGCCGCGGCCAGGGCGAACGTGTGCCGTATTTCGCGCCGCAGCCGCTCCTGCATTAGCGGCTGCTTGGCCAGCTCGTAGAGGGCGAAGGACATGGTCGAGGAGCAGGTCTCGATGCCGGCCACCTCGAAGGTGGCCGCCTGGGCGGCCAGAAAGTCCTGATGGTGCGTAAAGTGCGTCTTGTCCTGCTGCAGATCGGCCTCCTTCTTGAGGGTCAGCAGCATTTCGATGAGATCATTGCGCAGATCGCCGCCTCGTTCGCGCTCCTCGATCACCAACTGGATGACGCGGCGCAGAAACTCCGAGTGCGTCTCCGTGAACAGCTTCGACCGCATCAGCGGCACCAGCTTCGGCAGAAAGAATATCACAAAGAAGTCTATTATTCGACGCACGTTCGGCTTGAATATGTCCTGACAATGTGAACCGATTTCAGACTGCGTATTCCTCAGGCTATACGATCGCAGTCCAAATGCGATGCTCGCTATCATGTCCGTGTTGTACAGATCGCAGACATCCTTGATGCTAACGATGACGCCGCGGGACGCATCGCCGCGTCGCAAATCACGCGTCAAACGCTTCAAATACCACTCCAGATCGCAGCCGATCTAGATAAGAGATTAGAGTGCGGATCGTTAAAGTGCGATTAGTTTGGAGTGCAGAGCGAGAGCTTATATATACAAGAAAGGAATATCTATAAACAGGGCATGCACAATATATATAAATAATACTCTATATATATTATATCTCTCAACATTACCCACCTTCAATAATGATAAGCAGATAATAATAAAAAAGCAAATCTAGTCAAGTGCATGCAATCATTTAGCTAATAAACACTTTGTTTTCATTGACTTGTTTAACCTATGAAAAAGTCAAAATTCCATAGAACTTAACTGAGAGTGTAAAGTCGAAAACATTAGTGAGCATGCGAAACCAGTTGTTCAATTCTCATTCATATGTCTATATTTTCAGACACTTGCGATGAACTTTGGTAACAGCTGCTCGCACGCGAAGCTTGCACTAGCAAGCAATACGAGACGAAATTACCAGAAAAATAAAGTTTAAATAAAAAAAAAACACACATAGATTGCATTACATATTGTTACAAAAAAAAATTAAAAAAAAAAAAAAAAAAAAAAAAAAAAAAAAAAACAAGTCAATGACATAGTATTTTACTAATTAAACATTTTAAAGTTTTAAATTTCCGCACGTGAAGCTTACATTAGCTTACACTAGCAAGCAATACAACGAAATTACCAGAAAAAATACCTAAACATGACATTACGAAAAACATACCATAAAAAAAAATAAAAAATAAAATAAAACAAAAGTGGCATATAGAACATTTTTTAACAACAAAATTTTAAATATATATTATTTAAAAATTTTTGTTTTCTTAGATGAATAATAAATAAAATTAAAAAAAAAATAAAATTAAAAAATAATATATATATAAAATAAATAAAATTGAAAAAATATATATATAAAAAATTAAATTAAAAAAATAAAAATAAAGAATTAAAAAACGGCATTGAGCATTTTATCTATCAACAAAGTTTTAGAGATATATTATTTTAAATAAAAATCTAGAATATTTCTTTAAATGAAAAAAAAAAAATAAATAAATAAATAAATAAATAAATAAATAGGGTAAAATAAAACAAAAAAAATTAAATTAAATAAAAAATAAATAAAACAAAACGGCATATAGCATTTTATCTATCAACAAATTTTAAGAGATATATTATTTAAAAAAAAAAAAAAAAAAATCTGGAACATTTATATTTAAAAAAAAAATTAAAAAATATATATAAAAAATAAAAAATACTTTTTGATATATACAAATAAATAAATGAAAATATGTTCAAATAACGAATAGAATGAATTAGAAAAGTTAATAATTAAAAGAAAAACGAAACAAATAAGAAGAAAAAAAACAACAAAAATAAATAAATAGAGAGTAAACAAATGAAAAAATTATACTTAAAAGATTAATAAATTAAAGTAATTTAAATTAGAGATTTAACTTTAAATGAAAATTTTAAAAAAATTATGCTTTGAAATAAAATTAGTGAATTAAAGTAATTTAAACTAGAAATTCCTTATGAGATATTTTTGAATGCGAAAAAAATAGCAATATTTTATCAGGCAATTTAAGTTTTTAAATTGACAACAACATTTTTCGAGTTGTTTCACTTGATAACATGTAAAAGCAGTAAAAAATTTAATTAAATAAAAAAAAAAAAGATAATATATTTTTTTTATATATCATCAGATATTTTTAACATGCATACAAACAAAAACTAAAAATAAAATAATAATAGAAATGTATTCAGAGATATTTTAATCAGATATTTGACATGCTGACGGCCTACATATGTTTGTTGTCGACTCTTCAATTGATTCATTGAAGAAGAAAAATCGAACTTTTGTTGCACAGTGTATTTTGATTGGGTCGCAGTTGATTGACTTACCTCCTCCATAAGCGAGAACATTTGCCTGATCTTGGCGCCCGTAAAGACCGGCGAGAGTCTGGTGCGTATTTCACGCCACTCGGACTGCCGGGCAAAGAACAGATTGAGGGAGCCCATCTTGTCGTGGCGCATGTCACACTTGGCGAACCGATTGGAGAAGCTGACAAAGTCCTCGACTAGAACGGTGCGCACCAGCTGCAGGTCCCGTATGAGCAGTGCCGGCTGATGGAACAGGTAGATGCCCACGACGGGCTCGTTGCGGAAGCGCTCGTCGAAATAGAATCGGCGCAGCTGCAGGGGGAACGACTCCTCCAGCTTGAGCACCTTCTTCAGGTTGCCCAGCAGATGCGTTGGCTGCACAAACTTGACGCGACGCCGCTGCCAATAGACGTAGGTGCGACGCGACCAGATGAACACGGCGGTTAATATGGTCACAATGCCCAGCAGTATGTTCGTCGAGTATACCATGGTGAGTGAGCGAGACAGCGTGCGGCCAGTGACAGTGACAGTGGCAAGTGAGAAGTGAGAGTGTGCCGCAGACAGAGAAGAAGACGTAGGCGAGGCGAGGCGAGGCGAGTTGTTGCTCTAGCCAGGGGGCGCTTTGCGGCCGCCTCGAGAACTTGTGGCTTGAATGCAACTGCAATTACACTGGGGCAACCAACGGGTCCGTCGTGGCACGCTTGTGCCAAATACAAATAAATAAATACTTAACAAATTATATCACAATCAAGTTTTTGGTCTGCGCGGCGGCCACGACGGCAACGACAGAAACGGCAATAAAAACAATGCGGCGACGTCAACAACAAAACGCTGGCAAGAAGCAGAAGAAGAACCACTGACAGCAGTAACTGAGAAGAATATCACAAAGCATACTCAAAACGCCAGAGCACATACATACACAGTCATATGGTCACATATACGCATATAAAATAATACATATGCACATGTATGTATGTATATATATATATGTATATATATTTATATACACAAGCACACAGAGTGTTGAGAATTGGCGAGAACACGAAAAAAAAACGCGCTAGCAAGCTGTACAAGCCGACGCAATGAACTGACGTGACGTCGACAACAGTGCTGGCCCAACGGGCCCCAAAAACTTAAATTGCGAACACTACGCAGCGACGCTGGCGTTGGCGTTGTCGTCGCCGTCGCCGTCGCCGCTCCCGATTATCAACAAAAGCAGAACACAAAGCAAAGTCAGCGATTGACAGGCCACAACAACCGCAACTGGCGTCGCAAACGCCCCCGTCATCGTGATTAACCGCAAAGTGCTCGCGCTTGGCAAGGGGCAAGCTGATGAAACGGCAGCAAACAACAACGCCACTGGGATCTACATACGCTCTTAAAGCACAGTTCCACATAGAAATAACAACGACAACAATTGAGTACCGGTGGTGAGAGAGAGAATATAAGAGAGTCAAGAATTGGCTCTCTCGTGCTCGAAACATGTGCATAGGCACACTGACGCACATAGTAATTAATATATGTACATAAGCTTAAGGTGTAATTTAGATAATCATATGCTATTACGCATGGTACATTATAAAGAAACTGCTTACTTTGTTATTACACCTGGGAGTGTATATTTATAAACTTTCAAGCTTAACACATTGGAAATCCGAATTATATATATTCATATATATATTCACTAAATATGTACGATAATATATGTACGATAATATAATACAAAAGAAAATTGCATAGATGGACCCAATCAATTATTGACAATTGAAATATTCAATTACATTAGCAACATTTAAAATATACAAATGAAATTCACTGGTTCCACTGTGCGCAAGAGACTGAGCGCGTATGCCGACCGCAAATAAAAGTGAATATTAAAAGCGAAACAGCGATAGCGACAGCAGCGAGCAACATCGATAGCAGCTACTCCACGTGACAAAGCTGTTCATGAAAACAAACTGCGCTCTCAACACTAAGCACGAACAAAGCGAACAGCAGCAGTGAGAGTAAGAGAGCCGCCGCAATATCAAAGCAGAAGCTTCTGCTGGACAAAAAGAGAGTGAGAGCGCCGCGTCTGGTTTAAAAATAACCGTATGTTCGTTCGTTCGCTTTAGCTCGCCTGATGTTCTTATTGCTGTGCTGCTTGCGTTTTGTTTTCGTTTCTACTTCACCATAATACATACATACTACATCTGAATGCATGCAATTGTGTGTGTGTGTGTGTGTGTGTGCTCCACTTTCGACCAGGGCGCACGCAATTACTAAGCAAGTGTATGTATTAGTCCAGGGCTGCGCACGGCTTTAAGCGTTGAAAGTGCGCGCAAATTGAATCTTGGGCTTTGGTAAGCTGCAAACTAAATTCAACAAATCGCTTCTTACCACCGCTCCAACCAATTGTTGAGCAAATTGCTACAGACAGACAGCGCTTTGTCGAGAGCAGGAAAACGGAAACTCCATTTACAGCAATTGACAAAAATTTGCACTTGTGTGTAAAACTTTGACGTACACTGGCTGGCCGGGCCCACTGTGTCCATACACTAGCCAAACTATCTGCATAGAGACTATGTTAGCTAGTTCGCCACATTTACATATACATATGTATGTATGCATATGTATGTATGTATGTCTGCTTGGTTATTTTTGAACTCAAATATTCTCACGTTTATTCACACATTTAGTGTGGTATAAAAATATATTTAATTGTTCATTGATTTTCAGTCTATTAAATCATTGAGCGTGGCAATCTGCTAGTAAACGTCTTTAAAGGGTGTGCGAAATTCGTTACGCGTGTTGCCCAAAAATGAGAGCGAAATAAAAAAGACAAACCGTTTTCTTTCCTTTTATCTTGTTGCCCATTTTGTGTAGAGACAACACCCGAAGCAAGTTACAGTTACAAATGTGCAACATTTCCGGTTGCTTCAGTTTGGGATACCAAAATCTGTTGGCCACACTGATGGGCTGCGAGCGGGTTATAGAAGGAGTCAGAGGCAGGGGCAGAGGCAGAGGCAGAGGCAGGGGCAGAGGCTGAGGCAGTGGCAGGCGTTCGCTTTGCTTTGATTAAATTTCACGCACGACCGCATGGCAAGGGGTTGGGCGGGTTGGTTTGGTCTATGGAATCGAAATTGGAATTGGGAAAACACACAAGCATGCACACACACACAAACACACACGTACGCTAAAGCGCAGTGCAGTTCGATTTGCATTTGTCTTCTTCGCGCAAAATGTTTGCTCTTCAGCTGGCGAGTTCACCTTCGACATGTATCTCGCTCTCTCCCTCTCTCTCTCTCTCTCTTCCCCATCATCATCTTACCCTCCCCGATGCGTCGCGTAGCCGGTGATGTGTCAATAATCGGCGTTGCTTATGCATACAACGGCTCTACAAACACGCGCGCACTTGTCGTGGTTGGAAGGGTTTGTTCGATGGTTGGGGGGATGGATGGATGGGAGGTGCGGTGGGTGGTATGCGGCACATGATGGCATCAAATTCAGTTGAGCCCCGTTCAGCTCGGCTCAGCTCAGCTCTCGTGGCACAAATCAAAGCCGTCTCAATAAACAAACATTGTGCGCATTTCATGCCCAGCCCACTTCCCATTCCCATTCCCAATCCCATTCCCATTCCATTCCGCGCTTTGGCAACCGCCTTGTGCCATTTAGTTTTGGTCTGCGACTATGTTTTGATTCCATTTACACTGTTGACACTAGAAATCTTTTAATTATTGTCACGCATTGTGTTCGCACCCGGAACACGCAGCCAAAGCAAATAACAACCGAGGCTGCTCCTTGCGCCACTCCCACTCCCACACCCACTCCCATCGTTCCTTAGCTTAGCTCTCGCTCTGCTGCAGTAGTTTTTCTCAGCGCTATGTTGACATTTCGGTTTTCGTGTGGGAGTTGCGCCAGGTGGGAAATGTTTGTACACCCAAACGCCCTGACGCCCTTCTAAGTGCTTTTCCCCGGTGTAATGAGGGGGGTGTGGCAGCCTGAGTGTACGTACGCAAGTAGTTGCAATTATTTAATGTGCTTCCCGGAATTAATCGAAAGTTATTTGGCTAGAGTCCAGCTGCATTTGATGGGATTTTCCAGAGATATTCGGCTGAGCTATTCGATGATTAAGGGGATGAATTATGTTTAAGTTGATTTAATTAAATTTTAATTATGGATTGTTTGTTGGTAATTGAAGGGACTGCAGGCTGTTTTGCCGAGGCTCTATAGAGAACATTTATATTATTATTATTTTTTATTATAAATAAAAAAAAGCCGTAGATCTAATTATTGTAAAAAAAAACTCTATGTAAAAAGAAAAATAAATAAATAAGACATACCCTGAGTTCCCTTATTTAATGAGTTTAGGGTATAAAAAATAAGTAAAGCTAAAGAAAAAAAAGAGAAATATCAATCAATACGATATGGATATGGGTATGACTAAAACTGTTGTAAACAGATATACCCTAGATGTGAACCCTTAAATATATACACGTATTATGGATATGGACTCCATGAACTCCATGGGCTAACATATATCCTTATTAAACAAAAGCTATTATAAAGAGATATGCCCTAGATCTATGCCTTAAGAACTATTAGACCTTATTAGACTGAAACTGTTATCAAAAGATATACCCCAGCTTGATAGCCTAGAAAGTATACAAATATTTGAGATCAAGCTAAACAGTTTAGTAAATTTGGGTCTCCTTATCGGCTTTATCTCCAGAGTTCTTTATTATGGTATCATGAACATTCCACATATCGTATAATACATATGAGGATCTGCACCTGCAACAACTGGACACGCAACGTGCCACACATGAAAAGCGGAAAAGCGGAAAAACAGAGAAAACAGTACACAGTCCAGCCCGAAATCTATCCAAAGCAGCAAACAATGGAAATGATTCCATATCTCTCTATCAGGGAGTTCGAGATGCAGATGGAGATGCTGGGAGATGCGATGTCGGTGCTCTGTAGATAAAGTGCGCAAAATAGCTGCGTAATTTGACGTTAATGTTACGCTAATAATAATCTGTCAGCTCGCATTAGGCAAGGTAAACAACAAGGTAACACACACACGCACACACACACATGCTCGATTCTAAAGATTTGTTGCTCGGTTACCTTGAGCATTTACCTAGGGAGCAGCTGATCCTTATCTAATGCGCATGTGTGCGTATGTGTGTGTGTGTGTTTAGCTCCGATTACAATCAAAATGCGAATGAGTTTGCGAATGCAATACGTAATGTGCTTAGAGAGAGAGGGAGAGGAAGAGGGAGAGGGAGAGGGAGAGGCAACGTAACAGCCTTAGGAGAATGCCGACGTCGTCCTTGCTTGGGTCCTTGCTCCGATAGTGTCTTGGGTGCATTGTCGATGTGTTTGCCATTTTGACGGGTCTCGATTACGCTCTCGCTATCGCCATCTCTTTCGCTCTCCGTGCTGCTCTCCTCTGTAAGGATGCCTGCTCTGTCATGTGTGTAATCCACTCTGCTCGTTGCTCAAAGTTAAATGATGCGCGCCTAAGTTGCGCACAAAGAGGGAGACCAAAGAGGCCGAGTTCCATTTATTTATTTTCCCTCTATATATACATATATATTTTCTTTTTTAGACACGCCTCGACGGCTGATGAAAGCAAATTGCATGAACAAATAGAACTGGGCCAACAAAATGCATTGCAATTAATTGTAGTTAGCTATGTGTGTGCAGTCCCAGTGGGCCTAGCCAAGTCAAGGCCTCTCTGCCGGACCCGTCCCTGCACTCCCCCGGGAAACGGCATGTAAATGTCATTTGGACCAGTACGGCTAACAGTCTCTGCCTCCGCCTCTGCCTCTGCCTTTGGCTTTGCCTCTGGCCATAAAGTCAAAGTCCAACAAACGCAAAGTCAAAACGCAGCAAAAGTGTTTTTCCTCGTTCTCTGAAAAAAAAACAGATTGAAACCAAAATAAAAAAATAATGGCAGTGAAAACCTTCCAGGAAACGCTGAAAAACGAGCTAAAAAACAAATGAAAAGCCATCAATAGGACAAGCTCTGCTCTGAAAACCTAGAAATCTAAATAGAGTTCAGTTTTCAGTTTCGTTTTTCCTGTTCGTGTCGAGTTTTTCGGGAAAGGCAAATAGAGCTGTAAAGAAGTTAGCCCGGCATCAAATGCATTTTTCTGCGTATTAACGCTAGGTATGAACGCGCCTTTAACCCGTTGCTGCCGCTCAATTGTTGCGAATTCGTTGTCTCGAAGGGGTTAAAAAAACGAAGCAGAGAGATAAAAAAAAAAAAACAACTGATGCCCCCTTTTTTTTTTTTTTTTAGCTGTCTTCTGTTTTTTTTTCGCTGCTTTTTTAACGCTCGTAAAACAATAAAGTCATAAACCTCGTAGCGACATAAATTAGAAGATGTGGAACAGTCGCCGAAGGACGCAGGATGCAGGACGCAGGATGCACAATGCGCCGGGCGAAGGGTTAAAAAGTGAACGATTTACTTTTTTTTATTGCCATTTCGCTGCTGCTTCTTCCTCTTCTTGTTGTTTTTGCTTTTTTATGCGATTCCATTTTGTAATCACTGCGAGCTGATTTTTTTCTTGTTTTTGTTTTTTGTGTTTCTTGTTTTGTTTCGGGGTTTACAACTTGGTCAGCGCGTGGGTGGGAAGTAATGCTAATTTCGTGAGCTCTTTCGCCGAATCCGAGCAATCTACGTGGAACCCGTAAAAAAACAAAAACAGAACAAAAACGCAGCAAAGCGCTGTACGGAGAGAATGAGTGCGAACAGTGGGTGGACCAGAGATGACTTACAATCTCGGTTTTCCACCGGGTTTGACTGCTGCGGTGGTAAGATCAATTTCAATACTCGAACTCTAACTCTAGCTATAGCTCTAGCTCTAGTCTATTCTATACACATGTGTGTGTGTGTGTGTGTGCGACGCTGCTTAACATAAAGGCGCAATTAACGTTAACCCCTTTGTGCCGCTGGTTTGCCGCCTTTGAGTTGGCCAATAAAACTGTCGCATAAGTTAGAAATTTCGTTGCGCCTACGAACAATAGAGCGAAATATACATTTTAATTAATCCAAGGCAGACCGAGGTCCGATCAAAATTAGATATTATTATGAACCTGCTGACGTTCGTACGCCTTTACAATTCACATTACAGTTTCTTTCATCTTCTTCTTCATTGTGTGTGTGTGTGTGTATTTTTTTCTCACTGTGCGGCCTTACTGTTTCCTCTTCAATTAATTTGTCTCTCTCAGGTTCTCAGACCCTCAGAGTTTACGCAACCAACGCCATGTGTTGCACTCGGGCAGCCGACGCTCAACATTTTTATTAGCCCTATCAAATTTGTACAAATTGCTGTGAGATAATCCCAAATGTTGCTCTTGTTGTTGTTGTTGTTGTTGTCGTTGCAGTTGCTTTATTAAGTTGTTAGTTGCTTGTCCGTTCGCTTAGACCCTAGAAATGAGGCCAGCTAATAGATTCTCGTGGGTCCAAGGCGTGCCCGGAAAAATGGGAGTTCGTTTGGGAAACTGCATCAAATCGGAGCGAGGTGTTGCGAGTGCTCTACAGCGGTTACTTAAGATACTGAGTATGCTATGAAGAGCCCATTATCTGGGTGTTTTAAGGAATATTAATACTCTTTGTGACACTTCAAGACAATATTCCTCGAGTTTTGCCGTGGATTGACGAAATTTCTCTGTGGCTTATCATTTTGACTCTAAGAGTTTTGATTTTTCATTTGTTCGAAAATTCTTAAACATATTTATTATTTATGATTTACCTATACATAACTGAGTTAGTCTCAAAATATTTCCCTATCTTTTAATCCACATTAATGAAAATTTTAAATAGATTTAAAGCATAATTTTGTAAAATAGAGTTAAAACTCTCTCCATATTATATGTAGCTGGCATCTGATAATATTTATAAGTATGTGAAACAGGCAAAAGAAGGCGTGGTTGTCTCTTTTGAGTCTTTGAATTCTTAGTTTAGATCACATCCATGTCTCTGTCCTTCCGTACTTCCATCCGTCTGTTCCACTTTCTGTCTGTATATCACTCCGTCCGTCGTGCTTGAGGCAATGCTTGAAGAATATACGGAAGTAGGAATAGACAAATATCTGCTCTTCCATTCCTGCTTTCACGTGTCCGTTCTGTCCGTCTGTCCTTACGTCTCCTGCTTGAAGAATAGACGAATGGAGTTCCAGAAAGACGTCTGCTCCTCCATTGCTCCGTCTCTTTGTCGGTTCTTATATGCTAGTATGTTCGTCCATTCCTGGGTTCCGCTATCCTTTAATCAGTGCTCTCGTCAGTCTTTCCGTTCCTCTGTTCTCGCTTGAGTCTGTATGTCTGAATACGCAGGACTCGAATCCTACATGTGCTGACAGATTGTAAGGCTCTTAAACGATTATTTAAAAGTAAACTAAGAAAATTCATTGATTCTGATAACAAGAAAGTACTATTTAATCCTTTAAAGTCACAAAAGAGTTCTACTAAAACCACACAGTGTATATTTGTTTACTATATCCAAGATTTTTCGCTATCTTGAGAGAAATGATTTTCAGGTTTTTCGTTATGTAATATCCCTTTTATAAAGCAAAGTTCTGTAATAGCTAATATTTAATTTAACCATATACTAAATGCATTGAGATTTGACTACACGGATACGAAGTAAAGATTTATAGGTAGAGCCTTAGTAGTTGAGCGCACTCAATGCGAGAGATGCGTTGATGTGATATGAGCAAGGCAGAGGATGTAAATCAATGCAGATAATGCTTTAAGTGAGCTGAACTTAAAGAGTGAAGTGAGTGAGAAGAAGACAGGCAAAGAGAGAGAGAGAGAGAGAGAGAGAGAGAGATAGAGGTGTGTGGGTGTGTGTGTGTGCATTGAGTAAACAGTTTCAGTTGGCAGTCATCAGTGGGTATCAAACGAGAAGTTGTTGCATTTGCAAACAGTGCGGACGGACGTGCGGAGGTAACTTAATCAACATGTCGTGGCCGTGTCTAAGCTGAACAAAGCCGACTGGCCAACATTTGGCCACAAGTGCAAGCCCGCAAAACTCTCCCTCACTCTGAAAGTCTCTCTCTCTCTCTCTCTCTCGTTCTCTCATTGAAAAGTGCAACGTGCAACATGCAACGGCAGCTCCAATCTAGAACCACTTGAACCAAAATTGCAAACCCAAACTGCAGCCAAGTGCGTGCGTCGAGCGACAGCAGGCAGCAGGAGTCGGCCCGGGCAGGACTCGGACTCGGCACTGGCCACAATATTTGCATTGACTAAGACCGGCTGCCGGCAGAGCAGCGCAGCTGATTAATGGCCGTAATGTCGTGACCTTGCAGCGCAGCCGTTCGACTGCCATGAGGCAATGCATTTATACTATTTTCCGATTTAAAATTCATTTTTTTTTATACCCTGAGCCCATTGAAAATGGGAAATCAGGGTATAATGGCTTTGTTAAAA
>NW_022046898.1:0-13004 GCF_001654015.2 Drosophila navojoa
TCTATATCTATATCTATATCTATATCTATATCTATATCTATATCTGTATCTATATCTATATCTATGTATCTATATCTATATCTATATCTACTACGATCTACGAGTTGATCTCCAACTCGAATCGAACAAAGCCCATATTGACCATTCTATTCTATCGATTTCTAGTTCAGGAATTTATGGAAAAACTTCGTCAATCAACGTGCCTTAGCTGGCCAATGATTTGCTAAATTCTGTTCGCTTTTCTAGTACATTTAACTAATAACAGGCACTTTCTTTCTTTTTAATGCTGTTATTGTTGTTTCTAAATTTCTAGTTGAGTTCCGTAAAAGCGAATGCGCGGCTTAGAACCAAAACGACAACAAAAGCGGGCAAGAAAAAATAAAAAACATTAACAAAAGACGATTCTAGCAAAAGTGGGCGATTCACTGGGAGGCGGGGCTGTGTAAAAATGCCCCTTAGTGGATTAAAATTAAAACAAGCAGGAGTGAAAAAGAGAGGGAGAGGGAGAGAGAGAGAGAGAGTTAGCAGAGAGCGGCATAGAAACTGCTGCAGGCGACAACAGTTGAGTCAGGGTAAGGGGCTGGGCAGCTGGAGCCGGGGCGGCGGGGCGCTGCACATAAAAGACGTGGCAACAATTCTTTTTCTACGCACGGCCAGACTTGCAGCATAATTGGAATTTCCTTTTTCCTGCCTCACTCTCGGCGCGCTCAAGTGCCACAAAAGACCAGGCTCAAGAGCTGTTGCTGCTGCTGTTGCTGCTGACCAACAACAACAGCAACAACAGCAACAGCAACAACAACAACAACAGCAGCAACGACAACAGGAGTTCATCAAGACTGCCAAGTCGTCGTCAAGAGCTTCCCAAGAAATTCAAATTGTGAATTTTGATAGATTGAGAGAGAAAGCAACTCACAGAGCCGACAGCGCACCGTCTTCTCGTTCTACTGCATCAACTTGAGCTGCTTCTTTTTCTTCTTTTCTGTTTTCTTTTTTGTCTATGCACATTATGCTTCGTTAAGTTCAAGGGTTAGCGTGAATGTCGCCCTCTGCGTCATCTCTGTCATAATTTACTTCTCTTTAGGCATATACATAATTCTATGTAAATGTATTCCCGAACCGCAGTTGCTTTCTACTCACGTTTTCTTGTTTCCCAAATACTTTTCCTTGATTTTGCATTATTTCGATAAGTTATCGATAAGTCAAATCTACACTTTTCTACTGTTTAATGCAGACATCAATGGAGTATTTAACAAAATAAGTCTAAAATTTGTGAATCTCAAGCCAAAACATATCGATAAATTCCATATCGATAAATGTAATCGATAAATGTCAGTTGACTGCTTTAAGCTAGGGTTTTTAAGTCAACAGATTATCTCATCTCAGTCTGCATTTATAAACTCCCTGAGCTAGTCCCATGAGATATACTTTTTACAGGGTATTTTATTTTTTTTCGCATTGTTTGCTAATTTCTCTGCTCAAGTCACTTTGTCTCATTTCGCTGTTCGTCGCTTGCCGCTCTGCTCAGTTGTCTTTCAGCTCTTTGACTTTTCTCAGGCTTCAGTGAAAGCTGGGCGGGCAATTAAATGGGTTAGTTCCCAAGTTCTTGGGCTCTGGGCTAATTGGAACGTGTGTTCGGGAAGTTCCAAGACTTTGTGTTTTGTCATCCGGCCGGGCAGCCATAAAATAAATATGAAACAAGAACCGTTTAATGCAACGAGCGTAGGTTAATGCGCTTGCAACATCAATTGAGGCACATGCGGCCAGCGGCCAGCGGCATGCGGCACGATGACGACTTCTTTTCATGTCGCCTCAAAAATTCAGTAAAAAGAGCTGAAATACAAGCGCAGAACTTGTCCACAGCAACAGTTAAAGAGCAGCACAACAACAAAAAAAGAAAGAAAAGGAAAATGTTGGACATGTTCGTTCACAAAAAAAAGTTGCGTTAATTAATTTCATTATAATTTTCTTTGTATTTTTTTCTCTGTTGTTCTCTTATACTCTTTGCAGGGGGCAACGCGAGCTTCGCATGACATGTGTAACGCAGCGCCCCTAGAGCAGAAGAGTCTTGAGCGGGAGTTGGCTGCAGATAGTCTCTAGAGCAACTGAAGCCACTAAATGCTATAGATAGATCTATATAGATAGATATATAACATCTGTCTTTGGAAAAGAAGTAGTATAAGGATGTAGCTTATATAATATACATATATGTATGTTGACTGAATACTAAATAGTAGTAGTAGTATCATCTCAGCATAAAAAGTCTTCAAGTATGTATTGTATATTTACAGTATAGGGTACCACGATATATGGCAGTATATGAGATTTTCTATTTAAAGAGTAGTATATGCTATATTTTATAGTAGTAGTTCATTAGGCAGTATTTCAAATAGTAGCATATACATATGTATATTCAAGTAGTTCATTTAACAGTATGCAATATAATACTAATTGTAGTAGTTTGTTATTCAGTAGTAATTAAGTAGTATGACTTAGTAGTATAGTCTTTCTTCTAGTAGTAACTACTATAATGCAAAAGTAATTAATTTAGTACTATTTCGTTAGGTAGTATATCCATAGAATAGCAATTCATATAGTAATATATCAGACAGTAGTACTAGTAGTATATATAGTAGTGTATCGAATAGTAGTAGAAGTATATATAGTAGTATATCAAATAGTAGTAGTAGTATATATAGTAGTATGTCAAATAGTAGTAAAAGTATATATAGTAGTATATCATATAGTAGCAGTAGTATATATAGTAGTATATCAAATAGTAGTAGTAGTATATATAGTAGTATGTCAAATAGTAGTAGTAGTATATATTGTAGTATACAAATAGTATATATAGTAATATGTCAAATAGTAGTAGTAGTAGTATATATAGTAGTATATCAAATAGTAGTAGTAGTAGTAGTAGTATATATAGTAGTATGTCAAATAGTAGTAGTAGTAGTAGTATATATAGTAGTATGTCAAATAGTAGTAGAAGTATACATAGTAATAAAATGTACAATAATGTATCAAAATAGAAGTAGACTCTATAAACCATGCTATACTACATATCCCATGTATAATACTTCGTACATATACCAAAAAGTGTAGTATATCACACTCTTTAAATTAGTACTACTAATATTGTACATTTCCATTCTCTACATATCCAACTTTGTAATGCTTTAAATCTAATTATTTCAATTACTCTCTCTCTCTCTCCCTCTCTCTCTCTGGTTGTCTTCAACCTCTCTGTCATTCTTTGGTTCTCTCCCCCTTTCTGCTTTCATTACAAATTAGCTTGATAGATACCCGCAAGTAAAGCCACCTGCAAGTACATTTCGAATTCGTTAAGCTCATCTTGTATATCTTTTCTCTTCTATTGACGTTGCTGTTGTTGTTGTTGTTATTGTTGTTGTTGTCATTAGAACTGTGTCTAGTCAGTTCCGGCAGCAAATACCGGTATGGGCCCCTTTGCGACGAACTCCCTGACCGCTTAGAGAAAGGTTAGACAAAAAGCCGCAGAGTACACAGAGGCTGATGACGATACAAAAGTAAGCGAAAAAGAGAGAGAGAGAGAGAGAGAGAGTGGAGTAGAGTAGAGCAGAGTGGAGTACAGTAGAGAAGTGTGGAGCAGAGGAAAGCGAAAAAAAAAATGTTGGTTGGACAAATGAAGCGGATGTGGTAATTGGTCGCAGTTTTCTTTTAGTTAGTGGTCAAGCGACTAGGAGGGCGGGGGCCTGGGAGTTAACCGATTCCGATGTCTAAACACAATACCAAAATCCGCAGATCTGTGGCAGAGCAAGAACTAGAACTAGCAATGGGCAACATATACACAACACAGCCCGAGCTGGTGGAGCAGCTGCAAAAGAAAATGGACAAGGAGAAATTCTATCGGTTCTTTGGCATACGCATGGCTAACGAGGGCGATGGCTACGACCTGGCCGGGGAGCGACGGCACGAGATACGGCTGGAGCAGGGGCCGCAGGAGCAGCTGGATGAGTACGGCAAATCGATATCCGTGGCGGAGAGTCGGCCCATTGGCTCCACGGCCACGCCCGTATCTTGGCTAGGCGGCCTGTCCCCTGTGGAGCGGCTCGGCAATCCGGGCACTGTGGCCGATCTCCATCGACGCTGCCACGACATGATGCCGCAGACATTCGACGGATTCCGGCTGAGCGTCAACCGTACGCTGGGCAGCTACCTCACCGTGGGCCACACGCTGCACGCGGGCAACAAGCCGCAGACGATGGACTGCCAGTTCAACTGCAGCTACCAGGGCGACCAGCAGAGCGAGCTGACCGGCGAGCCCTACCCGATGCTGATCAGCGAGGTGGACGCCCGCGGCAACGTGAGCGCCAACCTGATGCACTTCATAGCGCCGCGCTGGCGGGCCAAGCTCTCGGCGACCGTCCTGGACTCGATGGTGCACAACTCGCGGCTGTTCATTGACTACTTCGGCGAGGACTACAGCTGCACCTGCGTGCTGAGCAACATCGATGTGATGCAGCGCATGGGCGTCTTTGTCGCCTCGTACCTGCAGCAGGTGACCGCCCAGCTGGCACTGGGCGTGGACATCATCTATCAGCGCGAGGACATTGTGCCGGGCGGCCAGGCGGCGCTGGTCTCGGCTGTGGCGCGCTACCAGCAGGACAATCGACAGTGGTCCGGCATGCTCAGCATGCACGCCCTGGAGCTCTGCTACACACAGTTCTATGGCCAGAGCCTGGGCGCCAGCGTTCAGCTGCAGGCGAACATACTGAAGCGTCAGGCCATCTCGCGGCTCTGCTACCATTGTCACATGCCGGCCGCCGGCTTCAGCTTTCGCGGCGGCATCGACACGCGCGGCGTCATCAGCGCCGTCTGCGAGAAGCGGCTCGAGCCGTTGCCCATTCTGCTGCAGCTCAGCGGCAAGATGAACCATCTCAGCAGTCGCTTTCGCTTCGGCGTCGGACTCATACTCGGCTAGAGCAACCTAGTGCCTGCCTACAGAGAAATTCCGGGTGAGTTTCTACCATATGATAATCTCCCAGGATCTCCCACATCTATGGGTTCCTAACTCTTTTGCCTAAAGTAGAGCAAATCCATACTCCTACACCCTCCTTCTCGATCGATTATTGTATACCTCATTCACCCAATCTATCTGCTGTATTCCAGGACCCGAATGGACCACAGCCTCAACAGATCTGTCAACGCAACCGGAAGCAAATCGTTCGGCAACGATGTCAAATATTTTAGCTATCAAATTTGGAAAGGGAACGTGACTTCAGTAAGGCACCGCTTCCTTTGTATTAGCCAACTGGACTGTACCTAAAACTCACCCTCGTACGCAGACAAAAACTAAAGGAGAATCAACAAAACAAACTTGGAAAATCTCGTGTCATCTATTTTTTTTTTATAAATGTGTAAAGTGCAACGCTCGAATTGTCTATAAGAAGATGTCTCTGGTAAATTATTAATCATAAAAATACAAAAAGTAATAAAAAACATACATATAATACAAAATATACCAAGATCTATTATATATTGCATTCTATGTGTACTATAGAAAATATGATATCTAATAGTCGGATCTATGTTGTACACTATGCGATATTACGATGTGAGCTTCATTCGATTGATAATTTACTAAAAGTTGCTTACGATATAAGATATATAAATGTATAACAGATACGATATACTATCGTATATATAATATATACGATATATAATCAGATATGTGACTCTAAACATACTGCATGATACGAGGCATACGATGTAAGGTACAAGAATATGGTATTATACGATATACTATATTGTATATACGATATATCATATACATATATATGGTATATAAGGTATCTACATTTAGCATCACAATCGAAGGTCGCAAACTCTGCCTAGACAACACCTGTACTTGGGAAGTACTTTTATGCCTTTCAGATGTACAAATTCTGGTTTATTCCATAAGATAGCGGGAATAGAGTTTTCGTAATATCATCTCTGTGACATTCGCTGGGCAAATATTTGCGCACTAAACGTTTATGACAGCCCAGAAGTCGCATTGGCTATAAATTCAATTTCATTTAGCCAAAAACAAGACTTTGGAACGACAATTGCGACAATTGTAATACAAGCAGATCCAGCGGCCCCGATTCTTTTATTATATTTGCATTAGAGCTCATCTCGATTACGTCTGTGCCTGAGCATGTGTGTGTGTGTGTGTGTGTGTGCGATAAGAGCGACTCGCTGAATAAATATTGACGTCGAGCGATAAGAGTTTTCAGGCCTAGGCCTAGGCCTAGTCCTAGGGATTTCATTTGTGTTTCTACGAAATGTGTTTTTTCTTCTTTTGGGTCGTATTTACTTAGCGTTTGAGTAGTCCCAGAGCGAGCCATTTATATGTATGTATTATACGGGACATATTAAAGTGAAAATTTGTGAAAAGAATAAGAAATCAGGTGAGATGGGCTAGCCGAGGTGCATGGCTAGAAAATACCCTGTTGCATTAACTTGGATGCATTATGTAGGTCTATAAACTTACTATATAGGAATATTTTGTTGATCAGTTCCAAGTTCAGAGCTTACGAATGCTTGACGAATTCATAGAAATTGGAATAGATCATAGCAGTCGATTAGCTATACATATACATATATATTCCTACTCTCAGTCACATTTCCACGTATCCAATCTACCCTGCTCCAGTTCGCTTTTCCACGGATGCAGCAAAACAGTTTTATGATTAGTTTCGATAGATATATATTTTTTTTTGTTCCTCCATTCTTTTTCAATTTCTTAAAGAGGCCATTCGTCTAAACGTTATATGGTTTTCATTTTTTTTTTTTAGTTTGTTGATTGAAAATGCAATTTGCGCTTTACAACTTCATTTTGCAGCGTTCGCTCGTGTCTAATTATAAAATTATAGCACTCACCTATAGTCAAACAGCTGCAGAGCATTACGTAGAGTAGTGTGGCGAGTCGAGCCACTCGCTGCCTTTGCAGTTGGCCCATTTTGTCGTTGCTTCTCTGGTTTGTTGTTGTTGCTTTTCACTAATTTCTTATTGCAGTTTCTTTTTCGCCTTCTTCGCTTCTTTGTTTTATTCGCTTTGTTGCGTTCTTGCACACAGTAAAAAAAATGTATAAAAAATTTGCAGTTGCTTGAATGTGATTTGAATTGAATTTGAATTCTTTTGATTATAATTTGCGCACTTTTTGGTCACAGACACTCGTTGGCGATTTGCAATTAGCTAGAGCGAGAGCGAGAGCGAGCGCGAACGCGACTCGCTGATTGTATCTGAAGTTAATAATGCGATTTGTGTGTGATATCTGAAATGAAGCAAAAGTGTATGGCTTATGATTAGTAAGTGGCCAAGTCAACTGAAGAAACTCAGGCGAGTAATGCACTGGGCAAAAGTAACGATCAGCGAGTAACGAGTAAAGAAACGAACGAGTGGCAGGTCGATTCCATATCAAACTCGAGCTCATTCAAAACTTTTATGAATAACGCGCAACGAGTAAAAGTAAAGAAAACATAAAAAAAAAACTCTGGCAACTCCAACGAGTAACGAGTATTTACTCGTTAGTAGCTAACAAACGAGAGAGACTTTTAGTTTGCACTTTTTCTAGCTCAAACTCGCTCAAAGTCAAACTCTTTCCAAAACTCTAACGAGTAACGAGTGACAAACTAACGAATGAGCTTAGCAACTTTTGCAAGTGGCAAACAGATCGAATGAGAAACAGGAGGAAGAGGCAATTGAGTTTACTGTTGAACTTTAGTTAGCAGCGGCGACTGCGAACAGCAGCGAAATGTCTGAGTGTCTGACAATTGGATTTAGCGCTAAGCCGCAGTTCGTTAAAATGCCAAATGTTGGCCTTTACTTCTTGGCCAAGCAACTGACTCAACAACAAAGAACGTTGAAAAACGCATCGCAGTTGCTGTTGCCGTCGCCGTCGCCGTCACTGCTGCGTCACACACGAGCGATTTTTGTAGCAACAGCGGCGACTGGAACCGGCAGCAGCAGCAGCAACGGCGAAAAACTTGTCTCTGAATGAGTCGCAAGTGCGAGGCGATTATGAGTGAGCGCATATGAGCGTATGTGTGTGTGTGTGTGTGTGTGCGTGAGCGAGCGTATGTGTGTGCGTGTGTAACATTTGCGCTTTGACTTTGTCTTTTTTTTTTTCCTCTTTGCCTTTGCGTTCTAAAGTTGGCCGCAGTAAACCTGCTGGCGACAGCGACGGCGACGGCGACGCACACATGTGTGTAAAGCGTCGCTGCTTGGCCGGCCAGTTTTTTGTAACGGAAATTGCGGCGCTGTCTGCAGTCGAAACACGTCGCAGCGGCAGCAGCAGCAGGAGGAGGAGCAGCAGAGGCGGGCGATGCATAACGCATACTTAAATAGCAAAAGGAGAAAAAAAAAACACAAAGAATTTTTTTTTTTTTATAGATTATCTGCTGCTTGATTTTTCCAATAATTTTTATCATGCAGGTAGCTGCTCTTCATATGTACATATGTGTGATGTGTGTGGGTGGACGCTCTCTTTGTGAACATCAGTGAACATGAAACAGACAAAGAGAGAGAGAGAGAGAGAACGAGCGCGAGAGAGCGCGTCAAAAGCGCGCGTTCAGTTTTGTTTGTCTTTGTTGTTGCAATTTTTGTTGTTTAGGCATTTCGTAACGGCCGCACGATAAGCACTTCAACTGACTCACTCAAACACACACACACACACACACACAACAAAGCTCGCACACACTGTGTGTGCGTGTGAGCGGGAGAGCAGATGCATTTAAAGCTTAGCTAAATTGCATGTCTCTATGCAAATGTCCTTGAACTGCAACAGGTTCGAGCGGCAGATGGCGCCAGTCGCAGGCGATTTCGTTATAATTTACATTCAATCAATATTGAAATGGCCTTGAAATGCTAGCAGCTATTAACTTGGCAAGGTTCTATTTGAGAGAAAAAAAAAACAACACTCTTTTCTTCTTTTGTTTAGTAATTTAACTCTTGTTATAACTTAAAGTTTTCACGCTCTTGGCCATAGTTTTTCAACGCTCACTGTAGCTGTAAAAACAACAAAAACTGGGCGTCAGTCGCTCAATTGGGAAAAAAAAAAACCTGTTTTCATTTTCTTTACGTTGTTTGTTTTTTGTTTTCGTAAAAAAAAGTAAATTGCTTTGCTTAAAAAAAAATTGTTTTATTAACAATTTAAAGCACGTGATAAAAAAAAAAAACAAATTTGTTCAAGCACATTTTTGCCCAGTTTCTTGTTTATTTTTAAATTCTTCCGACAAAAGGCAACTTAAAAATGTCACAAAGTTATTTTTGTTGAAAAAAAAAAAATATATGAAAAAACGCAGACAAAAAATAACGGAAAAAACAACAGAAACAGAAACAGAAACAGAAATGAGTATTACCAATATTTCATTGTCTAACTGGCACAAACACACGCACACAGCTGCACATATAGAGATATATATGTGTGTTGGTAGAGTGACCGATGCGATAAACGTTAAGAACGTCGCGGAACGTGTTACCACAGTTAACTAAAAATTACGAAGAACACGCACACGACGGCGGCAACGGTAACGGCAACGGCGACAGTCAATGAGAGAGCAGACAACGTCCACTCGCCACGGCAAACGAAATGAGAATGAACTGAAATCGCGCGGCGACTGGCCGCTCATTTCTCTCTCTCGCTCGCTTGGCTGCGGCGTCGGCGGCGGCGGCATAGCAAAACGTTGAATAATAACGGCCAGGCGGCTAGCAACATGCTGCTGCAGCCTGCTGCTGGCAACATTACTGGCAGGCAGGCAAACACGGCGTGTTGCGAGAGAGCGCCACTTAGAGGGAGAGAGAGCGAACGCGCGCTTGGCAACATTCAACATTTAGCAGCAACGTTTGTGTTAATTGCCATTAACAAATTGCAGTGCACAGTGTACATAATGTAATAAAAAATTTTAAGAAAATTAAAAACAAAAATACAAATGGAAATAGTATGTTTTATTTATATAAAAATATAATATGTAATATTATTTATACATGTAAATATTTCTTCAAAACTGAAAAATTGTAAAATATAATTAAATAAACTGTAATAGAAATTTAAATTGATTTGTTTCATGGAATTTTGTTAGTAATTGCTTATTGTTTTTTTGTTCGCCCGGCAATTCATGTGAACGGCCACTTGTTGCCCATCTTCAAGTGCTGCACAACATTCCCAGCAACATGTTGCTATACATAGAAGCAATGCATTTACTGAGAACGTTAGCAACATAAGCGCAGATCGTGTGCACAGTGGTTGCTGACTTGAAGAAAAAAGTAAAAGGTAAATATTTTGTTGATTTGAGTTCAAAATGTAAATAACTGAAAAAACGCAAATAAATTACTAATTTAAATATATTGAAAATTACAATTTAACAAAAATTTAAAATAAAAATTAAATCAGGTACGATAGTCTAGTCCACTGTCTCCAATTCTATAGCTCTAACTAGTCGAAAAATGCAAAAACCACATTTGGCTTTTAGGCTGGGATGCGACTTTTGGCAATTTGCTAAATGCAACTGCGTGTCTGACAGATGCGAATGCGATTCACAGATACGAATTACACAGTCTGCATTTAGCTAGCTGCAGTTCCTTCTCCTTCTCCTCCTCCTTCGCCTGCTGCTTGTTGTTGTTGCCCTCGGCATTGCCTGGCAATTTATCAGCGCAGACCAGAGAGCAGAACCCCCTGCCCTTCAGCACGGCCCTGTCAATTGGCAACACCTACCCCTACCCCGACTCCTGCGCCTGCTCTGGTCGTCCTCCTGGTCGTCCGCCACCCCCGCCCGCCCTCCGTTGCCAATAAGTGATTTATTGCATTGTTATTTTGTCGTTGATGTCGCACTTGCTGCAAAACGCATTTTATTTATTGCGCCCAACCATTTGAAGTGTGTTAATTTTATTTCCATTTTTCAGAGCTCCCTTTCATTACACCCCCCCTCAAGTTCATCGATTTTCCGCACTCTTTGCCATTTCAGTATTTTCAATTTTCATATTTCTCGTCTAATCAACTTTGACTTAGCTGAATGGAAATGAAATTATCTTTGGCTTCGACTTTATTCAATTGTTTGCTCAATCAAACCATTGGCAAATCAATCAGCTGGTTCTTAAGCGTTCAATCAACATTTTGTAACAGACTTCAATCGATAATCCAAATAAAAGCGAATAGACTAGGTCAATCTATCAATCAAGTAAAGTTTAGGGAAAGTCAACTAGTTTTTCAAAGCAGTCAATCAATAGATCAATCAATCAATTGGTCAGTCAATCATTCAATCAGGCCGTATACCAGGCCATCAAAGAGTTAATCCATCTGTTAGGCAATCAATCAGTCAATCCGTCAATCAAACAATTGTTCAATCTACCAATCAATCATTATTTCAGCTAGTCAGCAATCAGTCAATCCAAATATTTATTGCTCAATTGGTCTATCAATCCATCCATAAATTGGTCAATCAATCGATTAATGAGTCTAAAGCTCCGTCAATCAATCAATAATTTTATTCAGCTAAACGGTAAGTCACCCACTCATCTATCTAGCAGTCAGTCAGTCAATCTATTCAACTCTCAGTCCGTCAATCGAACAGTCAACGAATCAGTCAATTAGACAAACTCAGAGACTTTAGAGAATAGAGTCAACATATCTCGTAATTAGAAGCAATACATCTAATATGAGTACAGCACCTGCTTTCAACCTTACAACAGTGGGGTTCCATTGGCTCTCAGCCCTAGCCAAGCACAAAATGATTGCAGCAGTTGCAATAATCAATTAGAGACAGTTTTCCCATGGCTTCGGTGGAGCGTCAAAGGATCTGTTGCCCATTGAAAGGAATCAACTTATAAAGCGAATACTTAAATATCAATTTATATTGTTTCCCTGTTCTTTTTTTCGTAGCTCTCTGCTTGCTTTGTGTTTCTCTCGTGGATATTTGAAAGCAATAATTCATCATTTTGCGCCTGAATGGAGTAAGCTGTCGCCTCCGCTTGCACTTTGTGCTCGCTGGCATCATTAGTCAGCGCTCAGATATAGATATATGTATCTGGATCTGTTGCTCAACAAACCCGTCCGTCATAGGTAGACAAGCGATTGTGTGCAGCGCGTAGGAGTGAGAGAGAGAGACAGCGATGCGGACGGAGAGATTGAGCGCTGCCCTCTAATTGCTTATAGAGTTATTAGGCCTTCGACCTTAGCAGGTCAAATGCTCGAGCGATTATCAAGTTCTGACTTCGTCCAACTTAATTGCGATACAGATTGGAGTTATCGAATTGCTGGAGGGGGGACCACCCAAAGCCCAAGCTAGGATTAAGTTGAACACAGGACGGAAATAGCATCAATATGCTCCATTTGTACTTGTCGAAGGAGCATATGAAACTTGGGCTTGCATCCATGATTGACCAAAGCTGAATCAACGCGCCTTTTTCAATCATTCCAACTGGTATCGATGTGAGAGAATTTCTGGAAGAATATATTTAGAGAGAGCGACTGTCTTGTTGACTGAATGATTGACTGATTGATTGACAGCTTGATGGATGTTAATTGATTGACTGACTAATTGGCTGATAGGCAGATCAGTGGATGGACTAATTGATAGATCAGTTGTTTGATTGGTGAATTTCCATAAATTGATTGATTGAAGAACTGACTGATAGTAGTATATGTAGCTATGTATAGCTGATTCATAGACCTAATGATAGTTTGATTGGTTGACTGATTGACTTACCAAATAACTGAATCAATTGGTTGCATAATTGAATAGCTGATTGACTGATTAACTGTCTGATTGACTGTTTGATTGGCGAATTTCAATCAATTGATTCGATTGAAGAACTGACTGATAGCTATTTTAGCTGATTCATAGACCAAATGAAGGTTTGATTGATTGACTGAATAACTGAATCAATTGGCTGCATAATTGAAAAGCTGATTGAATGACTAACTGAATGATTGACTGTTTGATTGGCGAATTTCAATCAATTGATTCGATTGAAGAACTGAC
>NW_022046899.1:0-14566 GCF_001654015.2 Drosophila navojoa
TATATATATATATATATATAATTAAATATTACATATAATAACTATAGTACTTTATTTAAAGAATTTTTTAATTTATATGCATATGCATTTATATATTTAATTTAATTTATTTATGTATTTCATATTTATTAAAATATTTGAAATTAGGTATCTCTATTATTTAATTTTCATTATATTATTTCCTATTTATTTTTCATAATTATTATTATAATTATTTTATTGTTTATTTATTTTATTTTTTTTTAATTGAGGTCTTTTTATGTAATTTATTCATATTATTATTAATTATTATTCATTTATTATTCATTAAATTATTTATTTATTTACTTTTTTATTTATTTATTTATTTTTCTTTTTTATAATTATTTTATTAATTTTAAAATATACACATTTTTGGTATTTTAGTAGATACTGACATTGTTGTATTTTATTTTTTAATTTACTTAACATATATCAGACGAATCCTTCTTGACTTTCAAGTGGAAAAAGCAATGTCAATCTCCTTTTAAATGCCAATACTGCTGAGCGCTTCAGAATCGCTTCAATCCTAGTCAAGAAGTCTATTTAGCCTCTAATAAACATTTTCATTAAACATTTTCATTATTTTCCATTAATATTAATTGACCACGTTTGCCATTATTTGGCTATGGCTTTATCATTATTTTTTCAAATTCAAGTAAATGCAATAAATAAATGTTTAAGTAAATATGGAAAAAATTGCAGATTTATAAATTTATATAAATTCATATAGTTATTTATATATAAATAAATTGAATTGAAAGCAGACAAAATTATGTCGAAAGGGATGCGAAAGGCAAATGTAATAATTAAATTGCATTTGCGTCTGCGGCCGTTGTCCTTCAACAAAATGGCGGCGGCAGCGTATGCTCTGTGTGTGTGTGAGTGTGTGTGTGCGTGTGTGTTGTAAAAATATTTATGTGACCGCCGCACAGTCATTGGTTTTGGCCGTATTTTTTTCCGTTCAAAGGGCGCCTCCACACAACCGCAAAATTTACAATATTATTGCTAGCGCCATCTCTTTTGCACAGGCTGACTCTCTCTCTCTCTTTCCCACTGTTTCTCTGTCTGTCTTCAGTCTGTCACTGTTGCTCTTGTGCTTATATTTATGCATGGCAGTGCTTAAATTTATTTATCATTCAATTAAATATTTAAAATACCAAAAAATGCTTTCACCACTGTCCACACACACATATATATACACACACACACACCTTTAATATTGAAATTGAAATCATAAATAAATGAGCAAATTTGTGTTGTTGTTGTTGCTGTTGCTTTTTCTCTGTATTTTTGTATTTTGGTCTTCTGGCTTCCATTGTGCGAATGCGAACGGGTTTATTTGCTTTGGCTGAGGCGCCACACGGCGTATGCGTAACGTGTGTGTGTGTGTGTGTGTGTGTGTGTGTGTGTGTGTGTGTGTACTCGCTACATTTTACTGTTATTATAACATTCGCTCTGTTTTTTCGCATTTTTTTTTTTTCGTAATATATATATGTATATTTTTTTCTCCTGTTTGTTTGTTTGTTTGCTGTTCACGCAGTGTTTGTAAAATTAATTGACATTTTATTTGTTAATTAATTGTTATAGCCGTTGGTCGGCCAGCACAAATGGCCAAATGTCCAAATGGTCAAATGGCCAAATGGCCAAATGGCTTTTCATTATTGTTATTACAAATGCCGTGGCCATTATTATTTGCTCGTTATGTGTGTGTGTGTATGGGTGTGTGTGTGTGTGGCGCAATTTAATGCATTTGTAATTTAGTTGTAGTTTTAATTGCAAAAATTGTTAATTTTCTAATAATTTATTTATTTACATGACGCAAATTACAACAAACCTCGACGATTGGCTGCGAATTGAGATGAGTTAGACGTGGGCTTGGGCCGGGAGCTGAACTCGAGCTCTATATCCGAATTGCAATTGCTGCGCTCTCTTTTTCATGAGAAGTTGCCTAAGATTATTTATATATATTACAAATGCATATATGTATGTATGTACAAATATATATGTATATATATGTATGTATTAGCAATAAGTATGGATATAGGCATTTCACACAATAATCTTAATAGTAATTTTATTATATCTCTCTTCAGCCTTTTAGTGCTAGTCTCTATTATCTGCTTGCATTAAGTTTTCGACTTTATTACACGAGCTTCAGCCGTGGAATAAATACATATGAAATTCCATTATTGAAGTGATCGTGCCTATGTCTATTAGCACTTGCATACGTACACGCTTACACACATATCCATACACACAAACACAACTCAGCAATAGCATTCGCTCACTTTAACTTACATATTCATGCGCTCAGTCTACGCAGCAAAGAGCGAGAGAGGGAGAGAGAGCTTCGCCAGCCTCGTAGAAAGCGAAGGCGCAGAGCAACAACAACTAAATTCGAAATGCATATACACACACACATGCATAAGCATAAGACAGAGAGTTTGCTTAGATTTACAGCTATCCAATTGAGTTTGCATTGCAGCTAAGCGCTGCTTGGAGGGAGGGAGACAGAGCGAGCCCAGCTAGCTGTTGCGCTGTGTTGTCCTAGCTGTTGGTCAGTTAGAGCGAGATGCCTATAGGGTCCTCTTGCTCTTGCTAGCGAACGAGCAGCACGATTGATTGGAGTCTTTTGATGGTGGGCGAAGGGAAGAAGAAGAGACTAAAAATGAATGGCGATCAAATTGTATGTATTTTGATAATTGTAATTTTTGTAGATTTTTTTTAAATATATTTTTATTTATTTATATATGTATTTATTGTTTTATTTATTTTTTTTTTTTATATATACATGTTTAATTTTCTATTTTTTTATTTATCTTTTCTGCTTTACTTGCTTTTCAGCTACATATACATAAATATAAATATATATTATAAATACACACACATGTATATACATACACTTCTGTATGTATGTACATATGTACATGTAAATAATTATCCCAAAAATATATGTAATAAATTAAACTGTATGTATTCACTCCAAAGATATTTTTTGGATGCTCTGTATACTATATATATTTAAATACATATACATATATGCATGTACATATTATATAAACTTTGCCTATGCCTGTGCAAAGTCAATAGCTTTACGAGATATCATCAGCAGTAACAACATAACAATGGCTGATGGCCATGGCTTTGGGGCTTAGTCTCAATAGAGGAAACGCCAAAATGCAGCCGCTGAAATGAAATGAAATGAAATGAAGTGAAATATATATAGATACATCTACATACACATAGATACATCTACATATATATAGGTATATTTATAAGGGCGCAGTTATCCAGAGCTGAGCAGCCAGCGAGGACTCATCAATTTTTACAACTTTAAATACCAGCAGGAAGTAACTTAAAAACGAGCTGGCTTTCTCCGCAGCCTCCGCCTGCGCCTCTGCCTTTGCCTACGACTCCAGCTGTAGCTCCAGCTCCATCTCCTCATCCACATGCTCATCTGCATGAGTTCTGCAAGCGGGCACGCCTTCATCGTCCCACCACCCAACGGCCGCCCATTTCGAATGCGTTCGAGAACGCGACGAACGGCGAAAGGCAATAAGAAAAAGTCATAACAAAATTTTACGACAACTTTGGCGGCGTTTTCATTTGGAGCCCGGCGTATTGTATGTACGCTAGTTGCTGAACTCCTGGGCCGGGCAGCAGCTCAGCGCCGGTTGTGGGTGCTGCGGTGGTTGCCCACCGTCGACTGAGGTGAGCTGCAAATGCAAAACAAAAGAAAATTACCAGCCGAAGCGGAGCACAGACAAAATATTCTAATGGGCTGCCATCCCGCTGCTAGGGCAGTGGTGTGGTGTGGTGTGTGGGGCGGGCCAGGTGCCGGGCTGGGGGGAGCGGTGGGCATATAATAATCATCTATATTCATGGATTAGGATTCAATTTTTATGCCACACGCAAAAGCAACAGCAAAAAAAAACCAAAAAAAATCATCCAGCGCAGCGTCAACAACAATGAGGGTTAAATTGAAAATAAAGCGACGAAGCGACTTTGCCCAAACGATGCCAAATATGAAATTATAAAGACTCCAAAAGAGACAGAGACAAAGAGAGAGAGAAAGAGAGAGAGAGGGAGAGGAAAAAAAAAACAAAAAATAATTCAAAAATTTATGCAAGAAAATATTACCAAAGAGCTAATAATTTTCTCCCGCCTTTCAAGGTGGCAAAAGCGCTGCGTGAGGCGCGCCTTTGTCTGTGTCTGTATGTGTGTGGGTGTGTGTGTGTGTGTGTGGGCACGTTAACTGCGCTGAGCTGAGCCAACGGCGAACGTAGCGGGCTTCTATTAATGAATAATATCGCGGCTAAGGCATCGGCATCGGCATCGGCATCGCCATCGCCATCGGAGGATTCTGGCGCTGGAGCAGGAGCAGGAGCAGGAGACGGAACAGGAACTGAAGCTGGAGCTGGAGCTGGAGTTGTGGCACGCCACAGGGGTTAATAAGTAATCTGCATTTTTTGACATTTATTTATGTCTTCAAATATGTGCGGCCTGCCCTCATCTCTCCCAGCGCCCGTCTCGCCTCTCGGCCTCTCGGGGGGCGGCAACAACAAAGAGCCGTGCCGAGAAATATAACAGCTGTTAAAAGTGTCATTAGAGGAAATATACTCGCGTCTCTATACGCTGTCGCTCGGCTCTGTCATTATTATCCTTGTATCGCTTGTAGCTAGTGGCAACAGTGTAAATGTCTTAGCCGAGCTGAGCTTTAACCTGAAGCTTTAATCTATAATTGCAATACATATACATAGACACAGGCACAGACTTTCACTTTGCTTAAGCAATCCTTGGCAAGTTCATCCTCCTTAAGGTAACAGCAAACTATTCCATCCTCCTGATTATTGAACGTGTGACAAAAGCTGGCTGCTATGAAAGTCTTACTAAGGCACAGTTGTGAGCTCTATGAGATAATATTCAATATATGTAAATTGTAAAGCTAAATAAAAGTCTTAGCCATGTGAATAACTGATATGTATGCGAATGTGATCATAGCTCAGCTCAACTAGCGAAGATATGGATGGCATAAGCTAAATGCAATGAAACTGCATGACAGAAGCTGCTTGATATGACAATCGATGGAAGATAGATTTATGAATCTTGTGGAAATATTGATCACAATTGCTCGCTAAATAAAGAGCATTAAAAGCAACGCATGAAGGACTCTGCAAAATTTCCGCTCAACTCTTTTAAAGAATGTAACAAAAACCAGGTATGAAACTAGAGTTACTACAGCTACATGACAAAAGCTGAATGCTACGAAACTCAATGGATGGTACGTCTATGAAAGTTGTGGATATATTGTATTGTATTGTATTTATCATAATGGCTCGCTGAGTATAAGAGCCGTAGCCACATGAATGCCTTTAAAACTGTAGGCTAACTCTCCTTGTGTTACATAAACAAAACTTGAAACTTGAGTTACGTCAGCTGCCTGACAAAAGCTGAATGCTACGAGACTCAATGAAAAGCATACCAAGGCCACGCATATTGATCATAACTGTTCGCATAACGCACAATTTTTCAAAATTCTTATGAGATGTAGTTTTATTCTCCTAGTGAATGTGACAAAAAACGAAACTGGATATATATCATAATTGCTCGCTATGTAGAAAAGGCATAAATGCCTTTGAAACTGTAGGCCAACTCTTCAATTGAGTGTTAGAAAATCACAAAATCAAAACTGGAAACTTGAGTTAAGGCAGCTGCATGACAAAAGCTAAATGCTACGAGACTCAATGAAAGGCACATCAAAGCCAAACATATTGATCATGACTGATCATAACTGTTCGTTCAGGCACAATCAGGCACAATTGAAGTCTTATGACATGTAAGTCTTCTTCTTCTCCTAGTGAATGTGACAAAAAACGAAACGGGAAACAAGAGTTCAGGCAGCTGCATGACAAAAGCTGAATGCTACGAGACGTGATGGTGGGTACATCTATGAAACGCGTGGGAGTATAGTAATATTATAATTCCTTGCTGAGTATAAATGGCGTAGTCACATGAATAACGTGAACAACGTGTAGCTCAGCTCACTTTCGGAATCCCTAAACTTGAGTTAGTGTAGCTGCATGACAAAAGCTGAATGCTATAACACTCAATGGAAGATACATGCTTGCCACAGGTTGAAAGCCTAGAAAATTGTGCTAATATTCCTTAATATTTATCGGCATTGCTCCCTAAATAAATGACATTCGAATAGTCATGAAAACCTATTCCAGCTCGTCTGTCGAATGAATGCCAAAATCTGCATGATAATCCGAATGCACGACAAAAGCTGAATGCTACGAAACTCGTACATATAATCACTAACTCTCTGGTTAGTGATATAATCGATCATAACTGCTGCCTCTTACCCGTGCTGCACTTACCTGAATCTCTTTAGCTAGGGGTGCTCGAGGGGAAGGGCGTAACTGCAGAAGTAAATTCAACAGCTCTTTGTGGATACGACTGGAGTCATTGAGAGTGGTTGAGTGGCTGTACCATTAATGCGGCTCCCTGTGTGTGTGTGTGTGTGTGTGTGTGTGTGTCTCCACTGTGAGCACTACGTGCCGCACAAATCTATATTTACGATTATGGAAGTTTATGATGCGCCTTCGACATTTAAGTGTCATTCAGCGTTCAGCTGTAAACGCGACAGAGACAGAGACAGAGTTTGACGACTCTGTGGGCGGATTGGGGCCAGGAGGCGTGGGCGCTGACTATTTCGAGTGCCCAGTTGGCAAGGGGGGAGGGGGGGTGGTTGTGTTTGGGCCGGCTTGACAAATGCCCTGCAAAATGGTCACACACGCAATGCACGCACAGTGCCCCGCCCACATCAACGTGAAAGAAGAAGAAGAAGCCAAAAATGCCCATTCACCACAATCATTGCCTTGGCGAAAGTGAAATTGTCATAAAAAGTGAAAGGCAACTGGGGAATGGAACTTGTGCGCCTAACTCTAGTTCCAGCTCCGGCACCAGCTCCAGCTCCAGCTCCAGCTCTAGCTCCAGCTTCGACTCTGACATCAGGCCTCCACCCCCCCTTCCCCCTTAGCGCCTCCCGCTTCCTTGATTCACATGTCAAAGGTAATTTGGACGCACTTTTTGTGCCCGCCTCGTTTTATGAGTGAATTAAAATAGTGTGTGCGGTGGGCCACGCCCACACAGGGGCACTCACACAGTCGCATGTAATTACTTAGTTTATTATATTGTAAGTGCGAGAGTATCAACGGTCCGAGTTGGCGTTTGTCTCCAGCTCCTGGCACGCAGCAACGGCAACGGCAAGTGGACATACCCCCCACCTGCCCCTCCTCCCCTCCTCCTCTCACTCTCCAGCTACAGTCGCAGCCCGGATGCCCCTTTTTATAGTTTTGGCAAATCGTAAAAACTTTTACAGCATTTACATGCTACGCAGCAGCAGCAGCAGCAGCAGCAGCAGCAGCGGCGGCAGCAGCGACAGTGAAGGAAGCAGCATTAGGAGAAGTTCTGCTCGGCTCTGCTTTGGCTCTGGGCTCTGCCTCGGCGTCATGCGTCAGGGTTGTCGCCGCAAAAGTTTGCGCCACAGTTGTGCTCTCTATTTGTCTTTGAAGCAGCTGCAGTGGCTGCTTTTTCAATTACACAGCAGTCGACCCGCCCTTCCCCCCACCCTCCTCTCCCCCATCCCCACTCAGTTACGCCCCCATTGAGGCGCACTTAAGTCGCCTGACCAAAAAATCATTAACTATTTTAATTTCAGTTTGCAAATTCCATGCAATTTAAATGCGACAACCGGCCAATGGCAAGGGCGTGCCAGCCCAGTCAACTGACCCACCCACCCATCCACTCTCTGTCCCTGTCTCTGTCTCTGTCTCTGTCGCTCACTTGTCTATGCGACTTGGCCTCGTCCTGTGTGTGTGCACTTTGCCCAAACGCTGAGCAAATACAATTAAAGCGTCTAAGAAAAAAGCCAATAATTAAAAATGCACAAAACCAAAAGTGAACACCGAAACACTCCCACTCCCCCCCCCCCCGGCCCCCCCCCCCCCCCCCCCCCCCCCCCCCCCGCGTCAGTGAGAGCTGGACAAAGCTCAGTAAAACCCCAGCTTAGTCGCCGCCATCCAGTTGAAGGCCAGCTCTTTGGCTAAACTCGAAAGAGGCGAAAAGAGAAGATGAAGAAGAAGAAGAGAGAAACCTTGCGAGTGTGTGTTTTAAGGGAAAGAATGATGAAAGTGCGGCCGGAGTTGTGGGTGTAGTGGCATAGCGCACTCTCTTAAGTGGCTCAAAGCCCCGGCTGACACATGCAACGTTTTCAATTACTCGCATGTTACAGCTCATAAATAAACCAGCACGAAAATCAAAGATGCCCGACGAATCTAAGACTCCACTGCGACTGTGATGGGGACTTGACGGTGACTGGAAGAACTCTAATGAAATACCAAATATGGTTCAAGTATTTAATGAAACTGTTTCCCATAATTATTGAGTAATTGAAGTGGTGCAAAGTATGGGATACGAGGTCTGCTCAAAAAATGTTTGCATATTTCCAAATTCCGCGCATTTTGCTTAGAGGATCAGCTCATTTTATCATCATACTTATTCATGAAGCGATGTGAGCCCGCGTTGCTGTTTACCTATTCATCTATCTATCTGCCCATCTGGCCGTGTGAACTTCGAACATTTCGATACTATTGAAACTGGAGATTTGCATTATAAGTACAGTCGAATCTCAACAACTGGGAATCAAAAATCGCGATAAATAAAAAAAAAAATGATATTCCCTCGATAAAATTTCCTTCTAAATAAAAAAACAACAACATACAGCTAAGCTCTTATTCAAGGAAAGCGCAGCTAGCTATATTTTCCCTTCTTCTCTTCCAGGTAGTGCTGCGCTTACTTGCATGAGAATCACATAGAAAGCAGCTGTTTTGCACGCATGAGAATCACATGGAAGAGCGTCTGTTTTCCTTACGGAAGCAGCTCAAACTGTGTAAAATTTCAGCCCAATCACAAGTTGTACGCATCAAAACATGAGTGCTTAGCATATATTTAACCAAAAATACACCTACCTCCATATATATACACCCACACAGAAGCAGCCTATACATATATATGTAGGTGTATACAAAGATCCCAATCTACTAAAAATCTATGGCTCTTTGCACTCCCCTCAGCCGCTTTGCGGTCTTTAAGGAATTCACTTAGTGCGCGCTCTGACCAAATGCATACTAAGTAAATCAGAAGAAATGTCGTTAGGCTTAGGAATGTGATCCGCTTAACGACTATTTTATGCTCCCCGTTAACCCTTGAGTGTTATCTAATCAAATGTTGCCATCGAAGGGCTACAAAAAATACAAAAACCGGCGACATTTTGGGCAAACTTTCTGTCTGGCGGACAGCGCAGTGGACACAAACAGGAAGAGGAAGAGACGGAGAGTGAGTGAAAGAGAGAGAGGGAGAGAGAGAGGGAGAGTGTGTGTGGGGGAGACAGAGAGAGAGATAGCTGCAGACACGGAGATGGCATATTTTCCGCGCAGTTACTTGCGTTAATTTCTGAAAAGGAACTGAGTAGCCGAGTCGCCAAAAATAAAAAAAGAACAGAAAACTGAAAAAAAAAAAAAAGGTCACTGCCATCATCAGCATTGCCAGCGGTTTCCGTTGCTGTTTCACGCGCTTTTTTATTTTAATTTTATTTTATTTACTTGGCGCATTTTTGTTGTATCCATTACCAAAGGTAGCCCCCCCTCACGTCGCCCTATATAAATATTTGCTTTTATAAATTTAACTATGCTGCGGCGCATGCCAGAGCATATTGTGTGCTTAGTTCGCTTGACTTGAGAATTTAAAAAATTAATTTTGTTTCATTTAAGTTTTTGAGAAAATGTAAATAACAAATTTGTTCTCTTAAATATTTCGTCTTACTTTCTCTCTATCTTATATAGTAATTGTTCTCATATTTGGCTGAAAACCAATCCCATTCTGTTATTCAATTTTCAATTATTTATTAAAATTCAATTATTATTAAATTATTTAAATTTTTAACTGAGTTGCTATGAATTTCTTTTTATCTATCTTAAATACAAAATATTCTAAAATTCAGTTCAGGTCCTAAACATTACGATCAATCATATTTTTTGTCAAGTTTCTCTCTTGATTGTTATGAATGTCTTTTTATCTATCTTATATACCAACTGCTCTTAAATTCAGCTTAGGCCCAACCATATTTTTTATCAAATTTTTCATTGAAGTATTTTGCTCTACTTTTCTTGTCTTTTTATTTTTATTTTAATTTATTTTTTTCTTACTAGTTTATTAAATGTAGAACCGGTACTTGCCTCTCTATATGCATTTTATTTACAAAGTATTCTAAAATTCAGTTTGGACTCAAACAAATTTTAATAAAGTATTTTTTTTTTTTTAACTGCTATGCCTTACGTTCTATCTATTTTATATACAAAGTATTCTAAAATTCATTTAAGGATCAGTCCCAATCATTCTCCAATTTCAATCAAGTTACTTTACTTACTTACTTTCCATCTATTTTATCTTATATTAAAACTAATATTCTAAAATTCAACTCCAGTCCCATTAAATTTTACCTCAACTTTCAATCAATTATTTGTACTTTGCTTTAAAAATTAAATCTAATTAAATCTAAAGAAAGGATTTCTATCTTATATGTAATGTCTTCTGCAATTCATCAGCATATATTTTAAGATTTGCATTTTCCATTATCAGATTTTCCACATAGGCAACATTTGCGGGATATCTGAGAGTCTGGCATGATGTGCCTGGCATGGATTGCTGTTATTTTTATGTTGCATACCTTGGCGGGCTGTCAAATGGCATGGGCGTACAGCTGCCACGCCCCCAAAACTAAACGCGCACCCAAAGCAATAATTTAAAATTTTAATTTTTCTTCTACCGCTGTCTTCTTCTTCTTCTTCTCCGTTTACTTCTAGTTGTTGTTTTTCGTTTTGGTCGCTGCCTTGCGCTGGATCGCTTAATCGGATAATACGAGAATTTTCGTAATCGAAGTTTTGCCAAGTCCCCGTCGCAGTTGTTGTCCTGGCTCGCCGCTCGCCCCTCACCTCTCTCCTTTGGCTGGTGTACATGACTTGAGTCAATATATGCAGTATTTTATGAAAAGCTAACCCCTTTGTTGGTTTTTCCCATTTTTTTGTTGTTTTTGTTTCTGTTGTCGTTGTTGTTGTTGTTGTTGTTGCTTGGGTAGCTTCGCATTTGCATGACGACAAGCGGCGTCGCGACCCTTCGATGCGCCGCATCGTGTCTTTTGTTTTAATGTCAGCTCGGTCGGGCGTCGGCGTCGCTGCTCAATTGTCTAACATTATCTGATTTAGCGTTTAATACTTAACCCTTGCCAGGCCCAACCGCCGGCCCCCAACTCCCATTGCGCTCCAGCTCCTGCCTAGATACAGGATACGCCGTCGACACACGCGTCGCCATTAACCAGGCGAATAAAGGAGAAGGCAACAAAAAAACGCAGAAAAAACTGAAGCCTGAAAAAGCAGGCGCAAGGATAACGAATTAAAAAATTAAAAATCGAAAAGCAACGACAACGACAACGACAACAACAAGGACAAGGACGACAAAAGGTAAAAATGCGAAAGGGGTGAAACGTGATTAGGCGTGTGGATGGTTAGCGCTGTGGTGGTGGTGATGGTGGTGGCGCTGACGGTGGTTGGGGTTGCTTGGCTGGCTGACTAGCTGATGCTCTGCCGCTGATTAGGCAGCGCCCCAGGGCCAGCGGGTGTGGAGGTGGTGCTGGCGGTGGGGGGCAGAAACAACAACGCCGGCATAATTAAAACTCCCAGCGTCGCGTAATAAATGCCAAGGCAGGCACGGCCAATAAATACCAACAACAACAACAGCGACAACAACGACTACAGGCAATAAGAAGCTGCAGATGAAGCACCCATTATACGACTCACAACCCTTTCATCAGCTCCAACATTCAGCTGACTGAGAAAAGAAACAATCGAATTTTAATCAATTCGCGCTACGCTTCACCAAATCCATATCCGGCCAACGATGCGTTCCTTCAAGCAGATTCACATCTTCTACAGCTGAGGCTGAGGCTGTCGCTGGTGCTGGAGCTGAAGCTGAAGCTGGTGCCGGGGCTCAACCATCGCCCGGATGTTTGCAGCAACTGCTCAGAGCACCGCACGCCCTGGCCAGCGTAATTATTTTATGCACCCAACCGCACAGCCGGCAAACCTCTCCAACGGCCCAAATTCATGTAAATTGAGGACGCCCAGTGCTGGGCATGAGATCTTGGCCAGCTGATGGAACGAATCCTGGAGAAAAGCTAGCGCAATTCGGGGAAAGTACATTGAAAAGCGTATAATCTGGTGATTTATATATATCTAAGGTTTTAGCTTGACTATAAATTTGAGATCCCTATTTAGATTCCTGCTACCTTGAGTAATTCTTTTTATTGAGGTTTTCATGTTCATTGAAAGTTTCGGAGTGCAGAAATATACTATGGTGCTATGTAAGATTGTTCCTTCATAGATTACTCTCTAAGAGCTCTGTATAGAAATCTGACAGTCAGGTATATTTGCTTTGTTTTCCATTTACTCAACGAAATTGTTTTCCATTTCTATTTATTTTTATTCTATGTTCTATGTACAACATCTGAAAACCTAAAGGAAACGGAGGCTATGCCTTAATTCCGTCTTTGGATGTCATCTATGGACAGTTATAGAGTCAAGAAAGCTTTGTTTATTGAAAGTGCTGCATTGAAGATGCAACAAAGAGTAAGGATTATGTATTGAAATACAATCGAGTCCGACTATAACGATGTTCAAAACAGCATCATTATACCTAGAAGCCGCTTTAAGTTTTCTTATAAAAATTTGTCTGTAGACTATGCGGACGCTATAAGTGGAGTGGTCATAACCAAACTCTACTGTAAATCTATCCAGACAGTAAAATATAGTATTAGGGCTCTCTCATAAGAATCACACAGTTAAGGAAGATGCCTTATAAAGGAAACTAAAGAGTCTCAGTTTCACATATTGGCAAATTAAAGCCAAAGGGGTTTCTTAAATATTCTTATAATATAATAATAAAGCCTTTTTTGACTTAAGCCTGAGTGCTATGTAAGAGATTGAAACCTATTCTCAAAGAACATGCATTAAATGTGTTTGATACTATTTTCACTTTTTCAATTGAAATGTCAAGATTTATTGATTGATTGATTGACATGGAATGGTCACACATTTCAACAAACGAGTTGAAGCCATATTTATGGAGATCATTCAGATTAAATTACAAATAATATCAGGTATCTAAATACATATCGAAAAGCAAAGCAACTTTAACTGCATTTCTTCTGCACTTTTTGATTAGCAGATATTGAAATACCCATCAAAGGGGTACTGCTTTAATCGAAAAAAATAATTATTTCCTTTTAACATATCAATAATATCAGACATCGAGTAAAGAAATATCATCAATTGTTTACCTACGTCGCTTCAGACTGCTTGATACTGATTCGCTTTGCTGTTACTACATATATATATGTACATATATACATACATATGTATATGTATGTATATCTGCTATATATTAGGCATATCGCCCTTTAAGGGCGCCTCGCGTCGCTGATGGGACTGTCAGCGCTGACAGGGCTGCCACCTGCCCCCATTTTGCATGCCGCGACTGTGTCGCCTCCTTTGTCAGCTGTCAACGCTGGGCTGGGGCTGGGCTGGGGCTGGTCTGGGGCTAGCCTGAGATTGGGGCTGGGCCCTGCAGGCGCCTGCAGCTGCTTGTAGGGGGTTGCTGCTTTTCATTTGTCACTATTGCTCGCTTTTCACCTGGTCTGGTTGGGGCCGTCATGTGGCATTGTTTTGGCAATTTCTATTCATTGCAACTCATCAGTTCTCTGGCTGCTGCTGCTGCTGCTGCTTCTTCTTCCTATTTCAATTGGTAGGTTTCATCTTTTTTATTTTCGCCAGAAGGGGCAACAGAGGGCGGGAGGGGAGTTGGTCAGATACAACAGAGAGAGAGCGAGTCATTGCGGCTCATCATCTTTCGGCCCCAACATTGTATCTTCATTCTAACCATCTTCACTTCCGTTTCCTTTGCCTTGTCCATTGCCAATCCCATTCGCTTTTGCATTCACGCTGTCGTATACACGTTTTTGTTTATATTCGCCTTCTGCTCTCTGCTCGTTGCCCTCTTCTCTTCTCTTCTCTGCTCTTCTTCTTGCTCGACTCGCTCGCTCGCTTGCTGTTATTTATAATTTTCGTTTATTTGCATTCGCATCCAATTTGTTTGTTCGTTCCAGCGAGTCAGCTACCTGGCTGCCTACCTACTGTTACCTCGGCATTTTTTATTACGCTCCCAGCTGCATCAGCAGCAGCAGCCACCACCCAACCACCCTGCAGCCACCCAGCCACCCAGCCACCCTACGCACCTACCAGCCAAGTCCGAGTCAAACTTGGCGTTACATTCAAGTTCTAATACCTGCACTCATTGGACTGGCGAATCTCTGGAGTTTCTCTATCTGTATCTCTATCTCTATCTCTATCTCTATCTCTATCTCTATCTCTAT
>NW_022046900.1:0-14560 GCF_001654015.2 Drosophila navojoa
TACAGATACAGATACAGATACAGATACAGATACAGATACAGATACAGATACAGCCAAGTCATCATCATTATTATATATCAGATCATCGTATATGTACATATGTATCTCTGTATCTATAGCAATTTCATGGGCATAATCACTATCGAAGTCTGCCTAAGTCTCGTCTCCTTCAGTTATGCAATTTCTTTTTCCATCAACTTGATTCCAATTCCCAGACAGCGGCTGTGGCAATAAAATGGTCTCGGCGCGTTTTGGGCTGGAACCCGAAACGAAGTCAGGCAAGCGCAACTGCTGCATGACTCAGAAATGAACTGTGGGCAAACAACATGCGGCGCATATTGTGGCACGAAGTTGTTGGCCATTCAGGAGACGCCACATAATGTAAATATTATTTGACAACATATTGGCTGCGGCAGCGATTGAAGTGACCGTAAATTGTGAGCTTTGCAGTTGGCTGGCTACCTGCAGCAGCGACTGCAGCGGGGCCCACTAGAGCCGCCCGATCCCCACGTAGCGCCCGCTTAGCCCCGCCGGGGCGCTTCGAGTGTGCGTTTAAGCACGTGTCAAGTGGATGCCAGAATCGTTGCCACTGCAGCCACTCGTGCCAGACCATTTTGCAATAGCCACATCCACATCCACATCCATGTCCATGTCTCTGTCCAAATCAATATATGCATGTGTGTGTAAGTGTGTGCGTGTGTGTGTGTGTGAGTGTGTGTCTCGCTGTCTGTCAGAGTCATTTTGCACTTTGCATTTCGCATTCGAGCTGCAATCGCAGTTGCCGGTGCGCCGGCTGGTTGCATTAATCAAAATGTTGAATAAGAAATCGAATTGATTTCCGCAAGCAAATGTGCGATATTATTTAATTTTCCTCCTCTTCCTCTTGCTCTTTTTCTTTTTTTTGATTTCCCAGCAAACGAGAAACGTTTTTCATTTTACAAGCTCGTCACAAGAAATCAGAAAAAATAGTAGGTAAAAAACGGGCAACAGCTGCAATCCATGCAAATGGCAGCGGCTGCAACAACAGCAGCAACAAAACGAGTCGCTCAGCAGGGGTATGCGCGACCAGCAGATACTGTGTTTTCGTTTTCCTTTAAGTAAAGATTAATAGATTTTAGAGAATGCTACAAAAGTATTTAGGCATACTGAAAGATAGAGACAAATTAGGGCAGACGGTAGTCTAGTCAAACGTATCTAAATTCTTGAAGCATGTCGAAAAAATTCCAACTCAAACACTCTACCCAGCTGCTGCATTCAGAGTCAGCGTTAGGGTATTGAATATATGCATGAATTTTCCTCAAGCTGCCAGGCCAACATCTACATCATTTATCAGGCAATCGCATTACGACTTGGCTCGCTAGCCGAAAAAACCCGATTCAACTAGATGTTGACTCTCGCAGAGTAATTGAATATTTTAGACGCAGACGCAGTGCAAATGCCGAAATCATTTTTAATTTTTCATATATTAATAGACATAGTTTCTTATAAATGCTATGAGAGTCGGTTAAGGTCTTAGAAAAGAAATAAATTAAAAATTAAATAAAAAAAAAGAATGATAAATGTGAGCTTAATATATAGAAGCGCTGGGCTATGTAAGGGAAGATCAATAATGTTGTTAGCTTATATGTTAACATACTGTTAAGGCATATGTAAAGTTAATTAGCCTTTTAGATTGCTCAAATGAGTCTTAACATCTTCAATTGAGGTAACAAAGTTATATAAGAAATAGACTATAAAATGGAATAGATATCCAAACCACAGTCCTGAGCTAAGTTAGCGCTAAAATGTTAACACACTGTCAAGTAAACTATGTTATATCAATGGAGTTGTAGCCTGGGCAATGTGAACTTGAGATAATTCTAAAATAAATGAATTGAAATGGGCCGTCAGAGACTGATTTATTTCGGGCTTGGAATTTCCTTTGCCTCTCTATCAAAAATCGAATCTAAAGTGGCTACAATGGCGAAACTTTCTGCGCTAAGCCATAATCTCTTGAACACCCATTTGGCTTATCAGAATTTCTGAATTTCAATCTCTTTCAATTTCAGCCTACACTTTGCTTGAGCTGAAATTGATTTTCAAGTTTTCAAATATTTTGCTTCTCTGAAATTTTTATCATTTGCAGTGCTTGCTTTAAGCCGACGCAGCAGCTGCTAGCAGCAACTGCGAGCTCTAACGTCACTTTAATTGATTGCCAGCTAAGTGTTTCATGTTCTGCGTTCGACGTGGCCCGGCGTGTTCGATTCTTTTTTTTTTTATATATTTTTTTCCACTTTTTTTGCAGACGAGTGCATTGATTGGCAATTTGACCAGTTCCTGATGATTTCAGCTAGCAACTCGACTCAAGTGCAGTCCATTATGAAAATTTTATTTGTCCAAGAGAGCGAGAGAGAAAGAGAGAGAGAGAGAGAGAGAGAGAGAAAAGTGCTATTTTATTGGGGTTTTTGGTGTCGTTTAGAGTTTGGAGGAGTTTGCGCTAATTAAAAGAACAGCAGCAGCAAGTGTGTGTGTGTGTGTGTGTGTGTGTGTGTGTGTGGCTCTTGAGCTGTGCTAAAGTGAACGGGCCACTTATTAACTTGCCCTAAATTATGCTGCCAAAGAACCGAACCGAACAGAACAGAACAGAACAGCAGCGAAACTAGAAACGAAACGGTTAACATACCGAAACGAAAAGATACAAAACGGAAGAGCCAAGTGGAATTTACAGAGCAAGTCGTTGCACGTTGAGGGCTGGGCTGTGCTGGCTGTGCTGTGCTGGCTGGCTGTGTGTGCTGCGGCTTCCTTTAGCCTGGTTTTATTCTAGCTGCCGCTGCAAAGTGCAAAGTGCAAAGTCTTGCAAAAGCATTTCATTTTCTTCTTCTTTTTCTTCTTCTTTTTGCTGTAATTGCTCCTTTTTTTTTGTGCTGTAGCAGAAGTGCAGGAAGCGCTTCGATGCAGCCTTCGTCTTACGCACTGAAGCAGCAGGAGGAGCAGCAGGAGCAGCAGCAGCAGCACCTTCCGCTTGCACTCATCACACACATGATTCTAATCCTATATGTTAGCTTGTGCATCGGTGTGTATGTGTGTGTGTGTGTGTGTGTGTGACTCTGTTACTGACTTACCCCACGGCCTGACTGACGGCCATTACCATTAGCCACGTCAGCACGCGTAAACTTCATTTCCACCAAATACTGAAAGCAAGTGGCAAAAAAAAGAAGCAGAATTGTTGTAGTTGGAAATGGAGAAATGCGGCCAGTAACAGCCGTCGATTGTCTGCGCCGTACACCCCTCGAACGGAACGGAACGGAACGAGAAGTCATTTATTTTAAGCTGCAGCACAGCCAATGCGCTGCAGGCATCAGCCAACCTCACCTCACCTCACCTCGCCCTGCACCAGTGCAGCAGACAGTGGCTTACAGAGAGAGCGAGTAGCATTTGGACCAGCTAAAGCGGCTTTAAAATCGCCGACAGAAATATCATTTTCATAATAATGGGAAAAGTTCTCTAACTGCATCTGTACAAGGATAGAGATTCGTATCTTACCGCTCGCCATTAGCTGAATCCGATTTTTGTTTTATAGCTGTCTCTCTCTCTATCAATAGTTATTGAAATATGTATTTCTGTGATTCCTTTCTCTGCATCTATATATTTACCTGTGTTTGCATTGGTAGTACCCAAATCGGTATATCTATCTTTATCAGTATCTTAATCTGTACTTGAAATAATATCTATACATTTCGCTATCACTATAAGTATATGCTCACAAATATATATTCCCATATATATCACATTCTTACAGTATCTATATATCTTTAAAATTATACCCTGTAGCTATATCTATATGTACATTTGTATCTTTTTTTAATCGGTGTATCTCTTTTCATAACTGTATCTTAAATGGTATTTCTATCTGATATATATATCAATATAGATTCAAATAGGGGTGGATACAAAGATATAAGGGCATTTGTTATATTTTAGTTCGATACTTCTGTATATGTATCATTATTGCTGAATCTCTCACTATATCAGTATCTGTATCTGATCTGTTTTGTATCTGTATCTATAGCAATATCTATATAACATATAACAAATGCAATTGTATCTTTGTATCTGTATTTGCATCTACAGGGATATCTATATCAAAAATTGTGTCGAAATTTGTATCTACATCTGCATCTAAATCTCTATATCTATCTGTATCTATATCTTGATGTGCTCTTCACATACATCAGTATCTACGTCAATTTCTCTATCCATCTTTAGATACAGATCATTTTCTCTATATATTTATACCCACATATACCCACATCACATTCATTATATGCATTTTTATCCATATGTTAATATTATCTCTATCTGTATCTGTATCTGTATATAAATCTCTATAACTATCTCTAGCTGAATCTTAATGAGCTAATGTATATTATTATTTACTTCAAATTCTCTATCCATATCAGTTTATACAATATTTCTCAATATTCATGCAGTATCTGTATCTTTATGTATATATAAATATGTAAATATTATCTGTATCTACATATGTATATCTTTCGTACTACTGAATGTACTGTGGCCTTAATGTGACTGAGATCATTAACAGCGCGTATATCTCTATCGGTATCTGCTATATATACATATTTACAGATATCTATAGCTACATTTCAATCCCGTTACTCTCTATCTATATCTGCAATCCGAAATCGTTGCTGTATCTTTCTCTATATCTGTACATCTGCATCGGTTTCTCTAGTTGTATCTGTAAATGTATCTGCTATAGTTAACGTGTCTCTACTTATGTAACCCAGAAATTTCCTCACGCTCTCTCACCTTGTGTGTGTGTTGGTGTGTGTGTGTGTGCTCCTCCTGCCTGGTATGTGCTGCAGCTGCCTTTGTGTTTGACTTTAATTTGACGCGTTCTCTCGTCTACTGCCATTTTTTGTTTATCTAATTTGAGCTGCGCATTTTATGCTTTTATTGCTTTCATGTCCTTGCAAGCTTTTTGTTATTTATTTATTTATACTTGTGTGTGTGTGTGTGTGGATGTGCGGGTGTGTGTGTGTGTGAGAGATACACTTCCCTACTTACTGCCAGTTCGCCGCATTTCGCTCGACTCCGGTGCCTTGGTTTGGTTTCATTTCATCTCATGCCAACTTATCTGCAATGCAAACGGGCTCGGTGGGGCAGAAGGCGGAGGAGGAGCGACTTCAGCCCAGAAAAGCGAAGCGCAATTCTAATGGGAATTACAAATTTTTCACCATAAAGATGTTGCTGCCTGCCTCTGACTGCCTCCTGCTCAGCTCCCTTTGTCAGCCGTCCAACTGCTGCTCTTCACTCCAGCTTCTCCAGCTCCTCCAGCTCCTCCGGCTCCTTCAGTTCCTGTCCAGTCCTTGTTTCTTGCATAAAATGAAATTGTATTGCATTTTTTCGTTTCATTTTTTCTGTTTTTTTTCTTTTTACTCTGCCTCTCGCAGCATTTGCTTCGCGTGTGTTGCTGCTTTATGGCTGGACACACAAATTGCTGCCTCAGCAACAGCAGCAGGAGCAGGAGCAGGAGCAGCAACTACAGTTTGGGACGGATTCTGTCTTGGGTTTCGCATTTTATGCCAGTTTCATGGCACTTTCAACCGACCCGCCCACTGGCCAAAAACACAATAGAAAATCGCATTTCGTATTTTTGGAGCAACAGCTAGAGCAACATGAAAATTTATGATACATTTGCCGCGTCGCATCACGGACCAGCGGATAGTCAGCCAGGGAGTGTGGCCGAAAGGGCTAAATAGAGTGAGACAGACAGACAACAAGAGACAGAGACAGAGACAGAGAGAGAGAGAGCTCAACTCGTTTGCTGCTTTTCAAATTATTCGACTTAAATAAAATGTTGATAATTGTAATGGAATTTCGTATTAGATTTGGCCAAGCTCCGCACTCGGGTCGGGCCATAAAGTATCGTCCAAAGTATTCGGCAAACACGAGCTGGCAGCGCAATAGGCCATGCCATGCCCTCAACTGCTGCTCAACTATTTGTGCTTATTTATTTCGATTACTTAAGTAGCTCAAAGCCGGGCTGAGCGTAAACACAAACAAATAAACTACCCAAAAACTTGTGGTATTTATGGGGGGGGTGGGGGACGGCGCGGCCGATGGCGAGGGGCGCTTAACAGATTTTGCTTGATTTACGCACATTTATGGAAATTTACATATGCAGAGTCTATGCAGGATGAAAGAGCTAATAAATGTGATTGAAATTATAACTCACTCTGTCCATCTCTCTCTCTCTCTTACTCCTGTTCATGTTGAATACTTTCCATGTCCCTCCAGCTAGCATCCTGAAACAAGTAATTTAATTTAATAAAATATTATTTCAGTTTAGTTTGACAGAAAACGAAACGATAGAGCTATAGATGAAAGTGGCATACATAAATATTACAGTAGGATCAGTAAAATTTTCTGATGAGGGGTACGTATTTTGTAGGCAGTTGACTTAGTTGATAAGCCCTCGCATCGTAACGTGAAACATCTTTATCGAGGCCTGAGTCTATTGAGCCACTCGCTGGCATTGTCTTTTATTTGGTGGGAGGGGGGGCCAAAATCAATAAACCCTTTGCTCGCAGCGCGCATGCAAAATCAAAGCATGCGGGAATGAAACATAACGCCCACTATCATTTGCACTGGAATATAAATTTATTTTTGTATTTTATTGGCGCAAGGGCTACAAATGCCAACGAATAGTTTTCCGTTCCGATTTTGGGCAGCACAATGGCAACGGAATGGGCGATGGGGCGTGGGCGTAGGTGCAGGAGTGGAATGGAGTGAAGAAGAGAGAGAGAGAGAGAGAGAGAGAGAGACGAGTAGTCGAGGAACGAGTATATATATGCCTTTATCAATTTTATCTGTGAAATATTTCCGAAACATTTGCCATTATATTTGCATTAGTGGCCACAGCTTCCTCGAGCCGTTGGTTAACTATATGCGCTCCGTATTATTCGCTGCCGGCACCAGGATCCTCGCACTCGACACGCCAGTGCGACGCCAATGAAAAGGAAAATGGCCAGTTGCATGAAAAGAAAATGGAAAATGGCAGGCACAAGACGAGCCAAGCCAAGCCAAGCCTAGACCAGAACAGAACTGAACAGAACTATATACGCTCTCTATGGGTTTTGTTGCCGCCCGACTATTCCCAGGCGGAAACTGCTTATCACACATTTCCACACAGCCACGCAAATTCGCACACAAGTGCTGCAAACGAAATACAATACAAAAAATTAAAAAAAAAAAAAAAAGAAAAAGGGAGAAGAAAGAACGAAAGGGAGCTACAACAACAACGACAACAACAACAACAGCAACAAGAACAAAAAAGGCAGAAATATGTAGAAAAATGAAAGAAAAGACAGAAAAGTTTTGCTGCCCGCCGTGCAGAGTGCTGCTGCCAGCCTCCCCCTGCCGCCGTCTCCTGCTAAAGTAATAGCGCACAAAGAATGATGCGTAGACATGATTTCCGTGCGGTTGATTTCCCGCACAGCCCATACTTCCTTCTAATACCTCTCTCTGTGTGCCCTTCCTCCCTCTCTCTCTCTCACTCTCTCTGTCTCTATCTCCCTCTCTGTTGCTTGCAGCAAAACTATTTGCTTGGGGATTTAGTTGCTGGTACCTTTTTGTGCGTATACGTAACATCTTATCTACATGTCTTTCACTGGCTAACAGTGAGTCTGCCGGGCCGAGAGAGACCAGACCAGCCCGCTGCAATCGTCGTCGTCGTCGTCATCGTCTTCTTCTTCTTCTTCTTCATCATCAGCGTTTTCAGCATCTAAGCTGGCAGCTGCCTGAAGTAGCATGTAATTCATCTTATTCCCCAAAGACAACTCCGACGACGTCGACGATAAAGACGGCCACGGGCACAGCCTCAACCTGAGCCTTTCTCGCCTCGGCCCAGCCGACTGTCGTCGTCGCCGTCGTCGTCGCGCTGAGCGTTTCTCCATTGGGACATAAATGGCATGTGGCAGAGCTCAGCCGGTCGCTGGCTGCTGAAGGCACGCGTCTCATTACTTTGAGCCGTTACGTGTCGAGTTCGAGTTCGAGCTCGGGCTGCTGCTCAGTTGCGTCGGCTTTACCCTTCACCATAAAATGCGTAATGAATTTTAGATTTCATTTCGATGCCAGCGTAAAGAAAACACCGAATCTTGTCCAGCCACATAACTCATACGGAATGAGAGAGAGAGAGACAGAGGGAGAGCATAATGTTTCTCTGACGAGCAGCAAAATACGTTACGTTTCCTTTGATGCCCCACAAATAGTTTAAAATGTCATCAAATCTCTATAATGCTCTGGGCAAAACTGAAATATTAGCCACAAATTTCCGCAATTTACAAATTGCACTTGATTTTTATTCTCGAGCTTCGACTGTTTGTATTCACGTTGCCCGCAATTCCCCAGTGCCAGCCCAGAAAGTGTTCAGCTCTGGGATTTGTCATGATTGATCGTTTTATCCGTTGGACTTTTCCTGCTCAAAGTCAAGCACATGACGCGAGAGCTGTGTTAGGCAATTATTATGAATTCATGTATAAATATCCAATTCTATAAATAGATTGCCATATAATTACAGAAATTGTAGCATGTTTATCAATAAAGGAGCTTTAGTCGAGTGGGAAATGCCACGAAGTAAGCTAAGCTCTTTGCTATTCGAATGATTTGAAGACACGTTTGTATATGGGCTTTCTGAATCAAAGTTTCATTCACATATACTTGAATAATATTCGAAGTACGATTTTAGTAAATTTGGGTAGAGGCAAGGGCTATCTAAAATCTGAAATGTTCATATTCTCTGTATGCAATACACGGAAATACATAGTAAATCTGAAAGCTCTAGCACTTATTGGATTAAAGCTTCGCTGGAAAAAACAGAACTAAACTATCGATATTTATCGATAGTCAAGTAATATGATGATGACATAAAATCTATATATCATAATCATGTTTGATACGAAATATATATAAATAATAATAATATTTAAAATAAACACAGACGAAACTATCGATATTTATCGATATTCGAGCAATCGGATGTTGATATACGTACATATGTATATAACTATTTAATTCTTATATATATGGACTGCATATGGCACTCACGTACCTGTACCTCCCCTGGCTCATTTTCTTGTAGTCTGCAGTCTGAGTCTGCCACGCCTCCTGCTGCCTGTTTCGTACATTTTGAGTAAACCAATTCCCCCCAATGCGTCTACGATATAAAAGTAATCGAATATTCGCACTGCACTTCAGGTTAGCCTGGGCGCTGTGTGGGTTTACGGTCGGATAACTGGTAGGTGCTGGCCGTCCGCCTCTTGGCCAGACACATCATTTTTCTTGCCGCTAATACCACATAAATGTGAATAAAAACTAAAATAAAAGCCAATAGAAGAAGCCAAACGAATAAGTTTTTCTTTTTTTTTTCTTGCAATTTTTTTTTAAGTGCTTGCACAAAGTTCCTTCACCTCAAGCTGCACAGTCGCCGCTGCGAGCCAGCCGTCCTTATAGTATTTGGAACATTTATTTGCGAGGCGAAAAAAAAAAAATAACGAATCGAAAGTTGTGGGTGAGTGAAAAGCGAATAAAAAACGAGAGACGGAGAGAGAGAGAAAGAGAGAGAGGGAGAGCAAAAATGGCAAATGGAAAATGGAAAATGGCTCACTCAATAATAAAGTAGAGCTGCAGTTGTAGCAGGAGGCGTGGCATTTTAGATAAACATGGCCCAGCGGTGGCTGGGTGTAACTCCTGCTGCTCCTGCTGCTCCTGCCGCTCCTCCTGCTGCTGCTGGCTGCAGCCCAGCAGACGTAAATCGTGCCCAAATTGTTGGCAGCGAAAAGACTGCGCTTAGCCGCGCCGCTTGGCAACGGCAATGGCAAAGGTCAGCAAACTGTTTGAGAGCCAGCTCTGCCCTGGTTTGCCCCGCCCTGCGTAGCCTAGCCTTGCCTAGCTGAACATAGTTGGCTTTGCATTCGATTTTTGTTCACCTAAGCTCGGAGCTAACCAAATTTCATCAAAATTACAATACACTTTTACATTGGCATACAAATTCTTTTTTTTTTTTTCTGAAGCTAGCACAGTCCTATTTCCGAAAAGTGAACTCTATCAGGTGCGTGAGTGAATATTGCATATACACATACACACATGCACACACCCATACATCCACACACTCCCGCACATCCACTGACCATCGAATAAACACCATAAAAACTCTTGCAGCATGGAAGAGCAGCCATCGCAACCGATTAGAATTGAGCGAGACAGCTCGGGCGTCATTGGGAATGGGCTGGACGTGGCACCGGGCACAGCGGCCCGCGCTGGCACCGCCATGCCCGAGGAGGGGCCCAGCGTATCGGGGGTCCATTTGCTGTTGATGTGCTTGGACTCGGAGCGCCATGTGACGTTCCAGGAGGGCGTCATCGATAACGAGGGCATGAATCGTCGCAAATCGAAGTGCTGCTGCATTTACCGCAAGCCGCACGCATTTGGCGAGAGCTCCTCGTCCTCGGACGATGAGTGCGAGAACTGCTGCGGCCATCCCGAGGTGCGTCAACGCAATCGCCTAAAGAAGCAGCAACAGCGCTGCCTGTGCCGCTGTCATCATCAAGGCCTGCCAGCCGGCTATGTCGAGGAGCCCATCAGGGCCACCGAGGCAGTGGGCCGCTCGAGCACTGTCGTCCGAGCCAGGACGGAATCGCCAGTACAGCCGCAGACCCTCATTATGGCCGGCTCCAATACTGGCCAGCAATAGGCTTCTGGCCAATCCCCAGCCAGCACTACCCGACACATTGGCCCACCCATTGAACCAGCCCAGCCCCACCGCAATAGAACCATCAAACCCGTCCACAGCCCTCGCCGGCAGCCGACTGATTCATTCACTCAATCTATGTCCCAGATCTGGCAGACATTCCACTAGGAGCTGGCGCGGCTTCCGTTCCTTTGGCTACTCAACTGTTTAGTACTCGACTAATTGTATAGTTTTCTATCAATTGTAAAATTTATGATTTAGTAGTAACACTTGACTCTGAACATGTACAAAAAAAAACATCGCAAAAGCGAACAAACAATCGCCCATCATTTTACTTCAAGCCAAGTACCATAAAAACCCAACAAACTTGGGGGCAAAGCTATCGCAAGTCACATTTCGCATAACTTTTGGCATTCGAAAGTTATTCGGACGAGTGCGGGAGGCAAGGCAGTTGCGAACTTAGCTCGTATAATTCGTATAGTATAGTATATGTAGTATATATGGTTAAATGTAGTTTACCATCTGTATAAGTTGTATAAACTCCAGTTGAAGTCAAGTTAGAGTTTTCTTCTTTTGTATAGGATAAAATGGGAATAAGAGAATAGGATATTTAGATACTATGTCATTTTATATTTAGATTCCATGTCAAATTGTTTCTATTTCTTAGTTGAAATCTTACCCTAATGCATATTGTAGTTCTTCTAATTATAATCATAGTTCTTACTATTCACTTCAAATTAAAGGAGATTCATTATAGTATTTATTTATCATGCGATTCTGGTCTGTGATGCTGTTTTATATACCATTACAGATAGCTCTATAAATAAAACATTATATTGGAAAGCCTTTCCTGAATTCCTTAATAGTAACTTATCGTAAATATATCAATGGTTTTTTATATCGTGTAGTACTTCCTACCCTTTGTGCTTATTCTTACCTCCTTCTACTTATATTGTACATATTATTATGGAAATCCTCATCTCGTACTGAAATTCCCTTATTGAGTTTTTGATTTGCTGCATATTTTTCTCAGAGACATTCGATCTGGGAAATCTTTATCTGTTCCATTATCGAGTTATGGCTTCTCATTATATTATACAAATAATCATACGATACCTTTAGATAAATTTCATTCATTTGTTCTAGTAAAAGAACTTTTCATATATGTAGATCTTCCTTATCTAATTTCATCCTCATGTATTATAGAAAGTTGATTGAAAATCATTTATGGAAATATTAATTTCATGTAGCTCCCACCTCATTATTATCTTATCTAGTATTCTCTCTGCTTTTTTAAGAGATCTCTGTCTTTGAAACTGTCTTTTTGGGAAAGTTTTCTTATTCTCTCTTTCGTCATTTCTCCACCTCCATTGAAAGTTCTCTTTAAGTCAGTTCTTTATTCTTGTATCCATATATCTTTATATGTATATACATCTATAAATCCATGTTTCTATATATCTACATATATCTTAATCTTAACCCTCGCAACTCTTGCCAAAGCGCGCTACAGATTCCTGCCAGTCTAGGCCAAGATTTGTTGCCAAAATCTCGTAATTGATATTTGTTTTGAACATTTGGAGAAGCCTGCAATGGCTTCAGCCCTTCGGCCAGATACCAGCCGGTCTGGCCTAAACACGCTCAACCACAGAAAAAATAAGAGCAGTGAAGAGAATCTGGGCCGCAGCGGGGTGGCCACAGCTCACAGCTGGTACATGGCTGCCATTAGTCATCGCCATGCCACGCCCACTGTCCACGCGCCCTCTATTGATTGATTATGCGAACTGTCTGCGTGAACTTGTAAATAGATTAATGAACTGCTGCCCCGCTGCACTGCCAAACAGCGAAACCAGTGGGCCAGGACTATCCCGCTCAGCTCCCCGCTTCCTGCTCCCTGCTCTCTTGTGTCGGCTGCAGTTGTTGGCTGTGCGATTTCTTGACGGGGCTTGCGGACGGCCCAGAGCTGTGCTATTCCTTATTTATTCTTTTTCGAGCACTGCTTTCGAATTCGACACGTGGCAGCTGAAAGTCGCCGAAGGAGGCGGCCGAACCGATTCGAATTATGCAATCGTGTGCATATCAGCGCATTGCATGCACCGTGGCACCGATTCCACTCACAGTCTCACAAAATACTATATAGAAATAAGAGAAAACCCAACAACAACAACAACAAATGGAATGAAATACATTTGCTTGTTCCGCGCGCCGCTTTTCCCATTTGTCTGCTTCGTTTTTTTTTCGCTTTTTTTTTGGCAAACTTTGAACCCTTTGCTACTCCATCGTCTCTGTGTGTGTGTGTGCCATTAAGCCACATTTTAATATGTGTTGGTGTGCTGTGTGCCGTTAGTCGTTTTTATGAGGTCTCTTGGCGCTTGATTCCGCGGCCCAAATGCTGCCAACCGCATTTGAAGTGGCTGCTGGAAATGAAATACGCTACAGCAAACAGTTGCCATAGTTTGCATAACTCAAAAACCAACACACACACACACATACAACTCTCTCTCTCTCTCTCTCTCTCACTTTGTATATGTATGTGTGTGTGTGTGTGTGTTTTTTTCCCTTTTACAGATATATGAAGACATGACTAGCCACCCGCACAATATACACACATACACACATACACACACACATACATACCTATACACATATACATGCACGTATATATAGGCTACATGGGGACATAGCGGATATTTTAACTTGGTCAATGGGTCGTCCGCTCGGAATTCGGAATTCGGCAGACGGCATGCGGCATACGGCGTACGGCATACGGCGTACGGTATACGGAATATGGAATTCAGGGTTCGGTTTTGTGGGTTTCGTGCTGCTTAATCGAGTCAAACGCTTGGGACTCACATGCGAGTTGCTGAGCCACACAAACACACATACACGCACCCACACAAACACACACACACGCACAGAAATTCTCACGATTCACAAGTTAATACAAATAAATTAGATCTGCGCACAGTTGCCCAGCTTTGCACGGTTTCCGTGATGATACTCCTAAATCAAAAATGTATCAATGCTGTTGTACTAGAGTCAATTCTTAGTAATACGAAGTCCCTTTGCATATACCAAGGGGTTTGGCGAGTTCTACTTCATCAATTCTGTTGCTAAGCTACCATAGCTCAAAGGCATGATTGCATGATTTAATCTTTGTACTCTCCGATATTCTCCAGCTCTTACAGTATTCAAATCACGCTTAAAAAAAAAATCACAAAGTAAAATGATCGATTTTTATCGATAAACGAGAAAGGGTATGACATATTGAACAAAATAAATAGATTCGTACTGCTTAGGCATTCACTAATATATATGACAAATTTCAAATCTGTAGCATTTCTGGTTTACGAGATCTCTGCGTTCAAACGAGCGAATGAAAGAACATGCTCACATTTGCAGAGCTCGTCTTTCTGAATGAGAATATACACATACTCAGTGGCTGTCTATTAAGTATATATTCATATATATATTTCCCAGTTTTAGGGGGTTCAAAATCAAAATATAATAAAAAAATAAATGATTTTAAACATTTCTTTAAATTGAAATAAATAGAAAACACGAAATGGAGTCTTCATTCAGCATAATCAAATAATATGATCGAAACAATTTATTATTTTAGCTTGGTATTTATATATATAATTCATTTAGGCTAATTTATTGACTACAGCTCTTTACATTTTATTAATATTATTTTTATAATTTTGTTTGTTTTTTAATGCAAACGAATTTTAACGTCCAGCTCGAACAAATTTCAGTCCATTTTTATACCCTGAACCCATTGAAAATGGGAAATCAGGGTATAATGGTTTT
>NW_022046901.1:0-14534 GCF_001654015.2 Drosophila navojoa
TTGCATTTAATTAGGCGTGCGTTGCGTTAATGATCATCACAGTTGCTGCTGATGTAGTTGTTGTTATTGTGGTTACAGCTTTGGTCATTAGAAAGCTGCAGTGTTCTTTTTTAGTTGGATGAAAGAGAGAGAGAGAGAGAGAGAGAGAGAGAGAAAAAACGAAAAAGAGAGACACACGAACGCTTTTAATGAATTGAAGCTTGCATTCTCTTTGTCAATCAATGCACCTGCTTGCCTCCAGCCTGTGACAGACATTGCTATGCGCTGTTCTCGCGCAGAGCTAAAACTAAATGCTGTCGCATTTACTCAACAACTTTAATTGTGTTTTACAGCTTCCGTCTGGCAAGCAGAGTCTGAATTGGTTTGCCATTACAATGTTAACTTACAGAATTTTCCAGTGTGGAAAGTTCTAAGAGAGTCATGTGGGTAAAGAGCGTCATTTAAGAGGTGGCTTTGGCATTTTAAAGAGAATAGCACGTTGCTGCCAACGATGGTCTCTGCGACGGTCGCTCGCTCTGCTGTGTCGTGCAAAGTCAGCATGGCCTTCGCCTTCAAACATTCGGTGGAAAACGTGGCTGAGCGCTCTGCCGTTTGCCAGTCGACCGTGGAACGGTTATTCATTTCATAAACGAAGAATGTGCAGCTTAGGCTGCAACTATAGTTTGAGCTAAGCGGAATAGGTATTTGCATTAATAAATGCAACTGTGTCACGCCCAAGTCAACGGCACATCTGACAGCGACTTCCGCTTGCCTCAGTTGGCACCGGCTGCCGCAGCTTGAAAATGGTTCAAATATTTGGAGTCAACGGCAGCCGAGGAACCAGCAATAACAACACGCCAATGCACTGGCGGCATCGATTTGCGCAAAATCAAACAACCTAAACAGCATGAGGCCGGCAGATCAGCGTGTTCCAGAGCACTACTTGATGGTCAGCTGCCTTCAGGGGGTTTCCCGAGATATTTGCCTAAATAAATATTACCTGAAAGTTTCCTTACTAACTCTCTAAGAGCTGTAGAATTGCATAAATTGAACAAGTTTATGTATTGGTTAAATATAACGATCTTGCTCGAATACGAAACAGGAAATATTCTAAGATTAGCGTAGATATGTGCTTAATTTTTCTAGTAAATTTAACAAGAATTGCAGCAACGTTCCGAACAACTCTCGGCATGGGCATGTGGAATTGGTTAGTGCCATTCACTTGCGGTCAGCAGCATCAGCTTCAGCGCACAGTCACATCGGCATCTTCAACTCCCGCCTAGTTTGTTGTTTGACTGCAAAATCATAATCATGTCAGCAAATTGGACTGACATGGAGCGTACGTGCGTCAACTTGCCGATGAGTAGGATCTGCAGTGCCGTCGAGCAATAGACAACAGGCAACAGGCAAAAGGCGGGATTGAAGATCAGCCGCTCGTCCATCACACAAAAATGGTCAGTGTTTGGGCCGCTGTTGTTGTTGTTGTCGTTGTCGTTGTCGTTGTCGCTGGTGCATAGAGAAAGCTTCAGAATGCATTTAAGTTTTGTCTTTGGCGATAGGTGAATGTCTTCGAGGCGACTCAAAAGCGCACTGTCATCGTCCAGTTCGACAACGGATGCTAAAACCGTTGCCATTTCGTGCGACACAACTGCGACACCAACGAACTGCGTACGGACAAACAAATGTTCTTGGGCTCGGAAAACTGTTGTCATCTAAACACATTTGCCAAATGCGCAGAATTCTAAGACAATTAACTTTTGCCTATGGCCGCCGCACACGCAGCTCACAGAATGACAAAATATTTCAGCAGCAAATTTACTTCTCATTTCAGAGCTGCGAGCAAGCGAGGCAGCAGCTCGACTGAGTTTGGTTGGGCAGTGATTTAGGTTATCTGCGCTGGGCTTGGGTCAGGCAACGGTTGCGAAAGAATTGCCGACATTTAGCTGGGAGATAGAGCTGTGTAACTTATCAGCGAGAGTTTCATTTAATGAATACCGTTATTTATCGCAGCCAGCAGCTAGTTTGGGTAGGCCTTTGTTGCTTTTGTTTAGGTGTCATCGCTGTCGCAATCTCATAAAGCTGCCCGAAAATTGAATAGCGGGCAATAAAAATATTGCAATTGCACTCGCGGAACAACATGCGCCGTCGTGGTGCAGAAGAAGAAGAAGCAAGAAAAAAAAAACACCTTTTGTGTGCATTTTATCAGCCTGCGGTTGCCATTGAAACCCGAACTCAGCTTGCAAAGTTATTATTTAGCATTTTCACAATAACCTTTGGCAAAAACATTTGCATCTTATAGCCGTATCTGAGTTCTTTTTTTGGCAAGTTTCCCGATGAAATTCGATACGGCAATCGTATCGAATTTCTTTGCCATTCTGGAGTTGATATCAGTTTCATTATATTTGAAATTGTTTTCATTAGTATTTATAATTTTTATTTTATTCAACAAGTTAACAATTGGAAATGAACAACTTTTTCATGAGTTGTCATAGAAATGCTATTCAAGTTCGTTGCCTAAGTCTTTTGTTTTCGACTTCCGAAATGTGCTATGCGAATGTCGGCTGGGTCAGCGAATACACATTGCCCCACAATACGTTGGCCGCTCTGTAAATAATAAGATATGTACAGCTGATATATGGCTGGCAGTTTGAGCTGACAAAATGAGCAGCGGGGCCATAAATATGCCATGGACAGGAGTCGCAGCAGCAGGCGCAGCAGCAGCCGCACCAAAGTGATTTTCTCGCACTCAATTTCAATGGCGCGGCCGCCAACTTGATAAATTAACACTGTGCACATGCCATTTGTTTATTTGGCTAAATAAATCGCCATCGAATTCGAATTCAAATGCCTACAAAAGCGCCCCAAAAGCTACCGCGCCACCAATTGAAAATTGAAAATTGAAAATCGCGCACAATCAAATGGACATTCTGTGCGACCCGCAATTTATGTGCCTGGAATTTGTGACTACTACAACAGCCATTGAGACGCTGAGACGGTGACTGCAACTGCGACACCCATGGCTGAGATTTAAGCCGGACTCACTTTATTGGCCCACTAAAGCGACTGACCCACAACATTAAATTGTAATTTGAGTGGGCAAACATTTTAACTGAATTTCTATTTGCTGCGGGCATAGCAGCCGGCAGCTAGTTCCCCCTGCATGCAAGCGAGTCCCAAGCGAGCCAGAGCAACGTGGATAATTAGAATTTCTTCTGCATCTGTAACTGCGACTTTTGGCGCCCCAGTGCAGTATGTGATCGCATAGATTTACCGCTATTAGCAGCATTGCTCTTGTCTACATGAAATATGAACTGCTCTCGGTGGTTGATCTTGGGGTTGCGGCTGTGGTTGTGGCGTGGCTGTGGCTATGGCTGTGGTTGTCGTTGCGGCTACAAGTGTGACCGTGTCATTGACCATTGCAATGCATGGAAATCGATTTGCGAGCAAACAATTGCATAATCGTTGATTATGAGCTCACACAGTAGAGAGCTCACTCTGTTCATAGATTGAACAGCATTGGCCACCAAAATGGCGCACAGCTGCTCGGGCCGAGCTAGAATGTTGTCCATTTCGATTCGATTAGCGCGGAAATCAATCTGGTCGTCAGCGCATGTGGAAAACTCACTGGCAGCTGCTCTGTGATTTAACGCATATTACACGTAATGCATTTTCTATACTGCTTTCAGAGCTGCGCCGTTAAGAACCGCAAAGCCACTAACAACAACTCAAGTGCAGAATGCAGCAGCAAATGAATGCAGAGCCAATCACATAATCTATTTCTGGCGAATGGGCTGATAATTTGGGGCTTGGCTTTTGTGCGTGCGCTTGCAAAGTAGCGTTATTTGATTCCTTATCAGCAGTGCGCTGCCAATTATACGGGTGCAGTGCTGGCACTCTGATTCGATGTGGAAGGAACGCTGCTGCGTGAGAAATGATTTGCAAATGTTCAATATAAAGTACTTCCGTCAGATCGGGGCAAGCCAATTGATAGCATCATGGTGCTTGGGCTGATGCAACTTCAATGGCAGAGGCGACATGCCGCGCCGTGTAATTCATAAAAATTATGAAAAAATACCCACCCAGATTGGTCCCCAAGGGCCGTCGGCAGTGTCGATCGGCAGCCGCAGAGCGATGACATTGCCGCGGACATTGTCAAGCCAAGCACTTTATTTGCTGCGCGTTTGACATAAACATTTGCCCAGCGGACATCTGAATGGCCTCGGCCTCTCTGTGGCTCCATATAAGCGCCGCACGACACGCCAAGGAACAGAGTCGCGCAACAAGATGCCGCCGCCGGCCTGTCCCCGTCATCGAGCGTTAGCAATTTTTGAAATACGCATTGCAGAATTTATGTTATGCGTGCCACAGTCGGAGGCCGTTTCTATGGTCGTGCCAATGTCAAAACTCAAACTCCGAACCCGAAGAAAAACAAAAACTGCGCGACTCTGGCGCTGAAAGTGTCCAGTGACTTTCGCTGGGGCTCCTTGCAGTTGGCTGCGCTTGGGGCTTGGCGGTGGGTTGCTGAGAGCACGCTCCTCTGGAGGCCAGCTACGAGGCTTTGTCTAAATTTGGACGGTCATGTCGGTGACAGCTTTTGACTTGCCAGCGCTTCAACTTGTCGCAAGTGGCGCGGAGTTCAAAGCATCAGATTAGAGATAATGTTAAACATTTCCTTTCAAATTTGTGACTGAAGCCCGACGTCGCTAAAACTCAAATGCAAGCTACAAATAATTATGAAATACAAAAATTAATTTCCATTTTCATAAAGCTCACGCATTGAGCAAAAGTAAAAGTCTACGAAGAGAAAGAGTCATGGAAAGCGCTGAGACGCTGAGAAGGATGTGAAATGAATACGAAAAGAGTTTTAGAACATGTTCGATTTACTATAAATACAGCTAAAGAATGCTAGAAATAGCTGTAAAATCTCAATAAACTTTAAGCAAAACTATAATTAAAGTCTGGTCACAAATGTAGAAATTTAATAGCCCTATTAAGCTATTAGCCATTACTGAGCCGCATTCCTGAACATCAATGAACTGCACATTTTAACACATCTGAAGTGGAATGCGTTGGCTAAGCATGCTGCTCAAGCTCATCAATTTGCAAGTAGGTGAAATCAAGAAAATAAAGTTGTTTATCGGCAATTTGTTGGCCCCTATTCGTTTATTTGCTGGCTCAATTAATTTGTCACTTTTACTTCTAGTTGCTGGGCTCAGCGGAGACTGGGCTCGGTTTCACTAGTTAAGTTTCCACCTGGTAAGTGTTGCGCCCTGTCTTGGCCTAAACGTGGCTCTGATTGATTTGTATCAACGTTGATTAGGCCAAAACCAACAATCAGAGCGGCCTGGCGTGAAGGCCCACTTGAGGTTGGCCTTGTTAGATCGGACAGGCTCGATCAATTGACAGGCAAATTGCCAACCAAATGGTAGAGTAAAAAAAAGTCTGGCGAATGAGTAATTTCTAATACGTTTATTTACTTTTTGCGTTTAAGTTAACGATTACGTTTCAGTTTACGTTTACATTCACGTTGTTGTTTTTGTTTATAGCATCTGAAGTTTGTCTCGTGTTACATTGCATTTCTAGGCCTAGTATTGTATTAAGTATTTAGATTTAAAGTATTCAGACAGTCAAACCTCTTAAGTGAGACAAGCGTCGTCTCAGCGACGTAAGCTCAATTAAGAGGTTTGAATGATTTTTTGCACTACGACTAAGGAGCTTTCGAGTCTTAAGCTGATAGTATGCCGACATATTCAGAGTAGTCTTAGCAGTAAGTCTTATAGAGTAAGCATATATATGAGCATAAATATTAAGCTACAGTTCCAGAGCCCTTTCCATGTGGTGTGTGAGCGTGTGTGTGTGGTGTGGTGTATGGTGTGCCTGGCTCAGTCAGTGCCACGCTTTTCCCATTGGCCATGTGGTGCAGAGAAGTCCAGCTCTACGTTGCGCGCAATTACTTTGAAGTGCCACAGCTGCAGCCACATTGGAGGACCCCGTTTCGTACAGCTACTAACTAGATTATGAGCGTTGCTAAGCTTTCTGTTTTCTGTTTTTTTTTTTCCATTTTTTTTCTGTATTTTTTTCTGTATTCTTTTCTTGTAGCTAAGAGAGCGTGTGAGCGAGAGAGAGAGAGAGAGAGAGTACTTCATGCTAGTTTGCTCCATTCTCGATCTTCCATCCTCCGACCAAGCAACCGCTCGCGCCAGTTTATCGCTTGTGTAACGCGCGCTTTTGCATGTTGTCCCAAACGGCAATAACCGTCAGCTGCAGCAGCAAGAAGAGTGCCCCGGCAATTATGAAGCCTGCAAATAGAGTTGTAAAGCGCAAGAGATATATTTATGGGTTTATTTAATTAGCTGGTCACTCAGCCAGCAAGTGCGCTGGTTTTTTCTGTAGTTTCTTGCTTTCTGCTTTCTGCTGTGTGCCCAGTTAGATGTTGCACCGGCACGCGATTACCACAAATAAATTTGGCGCGCTTGAGTTGCAGATTAGACGAGTAGCGCCAGGCAGAGCCACGTTAACTTACCATAGCCATTTATGCAAGTGTCCGTTTTGTTGGCCAATTCCAATTGCAGCTTGCCCAGGCCGTCGCTCGTCTCGCCGTTGCTCGCATCGGCACCATTGAAGGCAAACTTATCGGTGATTTGGATGGACTGCACAAGCAAAATGTTCTCATCGGTTGCCGGCTGATGACTCACATCACGTTTCTGGCGTTCCGACTTAATCGCCAGCTCAACTGTGGAAAGGTAGCAACCAGAAGGTAACAAGTGATGAGGAATCATATATGTATATGTATGTATGTGTGTACTGAACAATCTGTGGGAGCCACAATCAGCCAGTGGCCAGAGATGAATGAAGCGGCGACTTGGACTAAAGTTCATGAACCCGAAGCTGAAGTTGAAGTTGAAGTTGCAGTTGATCGGACTAAACCCGGAACCGCTTAGCGTTTATCAGTTACATATTGTTGAAACAAATTGTTTGAATAAAGGGAATTTCATTTTCTTTGGGCCAAGTCGCTTCACTATCACTGCCAAAATCACTGCGATAAATCACGGGACAGCGATTTCGCACAGCACTACCGTTATGACTGCAACTTACCGCCATCGGTGCCATTGAGGATGGAGCGCTTGCGACGTCCATAGGACAGCAGAGACTTCAGCTCGCCGTTCTCATCGTTGTCGCAGATAACCGGTTCGCAGCGCGGTATGCAGGGCGTGACCAGGGCGCGGAACTGCACCAGCTCCGAGGAGGGGAACTTGAAGGCGTCGAACTGTGAGAGCAGCACCTTGCGATTGCTGGCCATCTTTTGCATGGCGCTCATAATGTATTGATCCGTGGGACAGCCGTTGGCATCGATCAGCGTAATCTCGGCGCTGTCTGTGCCATCCATGGCAACCAGTTCGCGCACAAATATCTCATACGGACTGTTGGCATCGACGATCTCGAATCGCAGCGCCAAAGGATCGCCAACCTCGGCAATCCGCTTCATATCGCTGCCATCACGCGCCGTGATCTTCATTATGACATTCGGTGAGTCAACAATAATTTCCTCGCTCAGAGTTGATTCGATCTCGCCAGTGACGCCCAGATCAACATTGTTCACAACCGTCTTGTTGGTCAAATCATACTGACAGCTAACGGCCAGACCCAGATCCGAGGAGGTGACAATCATATCGTGATGCTGAATAACAATGTCGTTCATATACCGTCCGTAGGCGCTCTGGCGCACATTGCACTCGAGGTCATTGTAGCGCATGCGCAGATCGAACTCCAGCGAGCTGTTGACATTTACGGCACAGGACTTGGGCGCTCCCTTGGCATAGACCTTGCCGTCGAAGAGCTTGGAGGTGCGAATCTTGGTGATCATCTCACCCGAGCGACAATCAATGGAGACATTGTAGCAGGCCGACTGCTCATAGGTGGCCGCCTCTTCGATGTTCAGGTAGGGCTCCGACAGATCGCTGAGCGTGGCGCGACTGTGGTGGGATAGACGGCAGACGTGCTCGCCGGTTTCATTATAGTCGTAGGAGTGGCAGCGGAAGGGGGCGCTGAGGCAGAGGTCGCGGCAATCGTCAATGCTCTGCACATTCTGGTGCACCGAGTCGACGGTCTTTAAAATGCGTCCCGAGATGCGCTTGAACTCGCACAGTTTGCTGGGCTCCTCGGCGCAGTTGTTCTCGAGATATTCGGCGCCATCGTAGGCCACAATGTTGGCCTCCTCCGACAGCGTAATGCGATCCATGTCCGACAGTTCACACAGGCCAGAGTGCGCATAAAAGTTGGCCGAGCTTCAGAGAGGCAGATGAATGAGCTGCGAAATGGCAACTGGAATGTTTGTAACGGGACTACCACTTACCGGCAGGTGAACTCCGTTTCGCCCAGGCACAGCTCGATGCAGTCGCGTCGCGTGGCCACGCTCTGGCTAGACTTGGCATGCTCCGGCAGACGGTAGCCCTGCACACGATCTATGCACCAGGCCTTCGAGCAGGGTCGCACACCAAAGCAGGATTTCTGTGCGTAGACCGTGAAAACGGGATATTGCGATCGGGAAAGTGAACCTGTCGTAAGTAGAAGGCGGAGCTAGAAAACCGCAGGCCCACACACAGACACACACACACACACACACCGGCGCACACATAGACACACCGCCAAATTACAAGCGTGCCCCACTCACCTGGCAATTGATCGGCGGTGCTGCGGAACATGACGCAAAGCCCCGTCTCGTAGTTAACAGCGCTGCAAGATTCATTAGCCTGGCAGGCCTCCAGGCAGTCGGTCAGCATCAGTGTGCCGGGCAGCGTCTCCAATTGCTTCGATGGCGCCGATAGCACGTACCTGCCGGGCATTGCGGGTTAAGACGAAATGCGGCGCATAAATATCTTTTGTTTACAACAGCTTTAAGGGGGGCTAGCATTAACGATTCTCTAGACTGGGCAACCTCGACAACCAAAGCGAAATCTTATTAGCTCTTCGTACGCCCCAACCTTTTACGATGTGCGAACAGGCGGTTCGTTAATTAATGGCCACCTCGCCAAAGTGCCGCAGTGCCACAGTGCCCCAAGTCCCTGCTCCACGCCTAATTGCCACCAGCCAGAGATCCATGTACACATAGACTCGAAAAGATATAGCAGCTATCACCTACCCAGTTATAAGCTCAAAGCCAATCATATCCGGCTCGCAGTCTTCATCGATCTGGCTGCCTAGTGGCGCAGCCGTCGCGCTCAGATCATCGATTTTGCTCTCGCCATTGACAGGTGTTGCTGCAGGTTCCGCTAGAGCAGCTTCCGCCGGCTGCTGTTCGCTCGCATGAGGTGTCAACGGTTTTGGTAGCTCGCTTCCGCTCGCTGGCTGTGCGCCCTCTGATGCGGCTGCTGCTGCTGAAGCTGAGGCTGAGGCTGCTGCAATTGTCGGCGTCGCATTGTTGCGCGGAAATGTCTTCAACGGTTTCGCCGGCCGCTTGGGCAGCTTGCGGGCCGCCGCTGCTGTGTCCACATGCAGCAGCAGCGCCAACAGTAGCACCAGCGACATTGTTGCCATCATGCTGACTCGCCCGTTTCTGTTCGTTGTCAATGACCGTGGCTGCATTTTGTTGCTGTTAGCTGTAAGATGGCAAAAATGATTTGGTAACTTGGTTTTTAATTAGCATTTCAGTTTCCTTGCATGCTTATCTCATGATTAATTGCAAGAGCAGTTACAGTTAAAGCTTAATAATGGGTTTAATGGATTTAATGGCAGGCCCCGGTCTCAGCCCCAGCCACAGCCCAAGCCGTAGCCGTAGCCGTAGCCGTAGCCCAAGCCTTAGCCCGGTCCCAGCTTCTGCCCAGTCTAGCAACGCCCACTAGCACGAAGTGCTTGTGATTAATTGTGCAAGAATTACGAAACTACAGCTCTGATGCAAAATCAATTTCGTTGATGATGAGTTCATGGCTGCTGCAACTGCAGCACGCACAGCCAAGGGAATTAAAATAACACCACTTGGCGAAAAAGTAAAGGAAAAACGCACGCAAAACTTCAGCCAGCCCAGGCTGGGAAAACTGAGAGAGAAAAATAGAAGCTGATTGGCATTGCGATTGCCTCTATGATCATGTGATCGATACTTTGGGTACTTGAATTGTTGTTAGTGGCTTTGCGGTTCTTAACGGCGCAGCTCTGAAAGCAGTATAGAAAATGCATTACGTGTAATATGCGTTAAATCACAGAGCAGCTGCCAGTGAGTTTTCCACATGCGCTGACGACCAGATTGATTTCCGCGCTAATCGAATCGAAATGGACAACATTCTAGCTCGGCCCGAGCAGCTGTGCGCCATTTTGGTGGCCAATGCTGTTCAATCTATGAACAGAGTGAGCTCTCTACTGTGTGAGCTCATAATCAACGATTATGCAATTGTTTGCTCGCATATCGATTTCCATGCATTGCAATGGTCAATGACACGGCCAGGCTGAGCAAGTTCATGTTTCATGTAAATATGTGGGGCGTCAAAAGTCGCAGTTACAGATGCAGATGAAGCTCTAATTGTCCATGTTAGCTGGGCCAGGTCTCGGCGACTCCTTTGGGCTCGTTTACATGCAGGGGAACAAGCCGCTGGCTGCAGGCGCAGCAAATAGAAATTCAGTGAAATGTTTGCCCACTCAAATTACAATTTAATGTTGTGGGTCAGTCGCTTTAGTGGGCCAATAAACTAAATCCGCATCGATGGACAAGACAAGCGTGGTAAACGCGGTCAGTTGCCATGCACATAAATTTCGAATTGGTATTGCAGTTGCTGCTGCTACTGCTGCTGGCAATGCTACAGCTCCTGCTGCTGTGGAGGATTTGTTTGGCATTTGAATTCGAGTTCGATGTCGATTTATTTATGTATTCACATGTATGGACACATTTGTATACATTTATTTGCAGCGGCACAGCGGCAAATGCATTTTGCCAGGAAATGCTGCAGCCCGAGTTGCGAGTTGATGTTTTGTGCGAATTTACGTATTTACAGTCAAATTTGACAGTTTGCATAGCTCTTGTTTTATGGACTCTTTATAGCCAGTCAATCCATTTGCAAGAGTTAAGAGTGGGAAGCGAAACGCAAAAAACTTGTTGCTTTTCGTGTTCTAATTGGGCCGTATAAAAATCTTTATGAGTGGTTCGTGAGCGCTGTTAATGGCCAATGGGGGAAAAGTTTTGATTATCGACCGTTATGATCATATGTAAGCTAATACGCTTCAATCTGAATAGCATTTAGTTGCTGAAATTTGGGCTAATCCGACGAGCCAGTGCCACCTGCAAGGCTGTCAGGTGTCAGCTGTCAATGAATCTGCGCGCTACTCTGACACCAATTTGAAACTGTCTCTCCGGCGTTGCGGCAGTAGCTCATGCTATTTCTCAATTAAAATTGCAAGTAATCAAAAAAATAGTGTATATATATATATATATATAATATTTCACTTCCATTGAGTGCTGCTGACTGAAACTGTGCCAGGCTGCGCCCCGGAACCAGGAGAATGCCGATGAGAATGACATAACTGGCGCGGCGAAGCGCGAACGCCAATGCGAATGCGAATGCGATGCGAGCGCTTATCTCAATTGAGGCGCGAGTCATTGTAACTGTAAGCAGTGTGGTAGCCGCAGATGAAGCCAGTCGGGCAGGTAGGTGCAAGCGTAGCTGTTGCGGTGACGGTGCTGGCTGCCTCTGCTCTGGCTCTGGCTATCTTCATTCCACTGGCTGGAGCAATTTGAAGTGCACCCGCAGGCCATTGGCACAGGAGCTGACCCACATCGTCCATGCCAAAGTTATTTTTATTGAAATTTTAGCAATTTGAGCCAATTTCTATAATACCATACAAATACACCGAATACATGTATGTGTGTTTTGGTTATTGGGTGTGCAGTGGTTATGCTATGCGACAAATGCTCGATTAATTGCCTGTGGATTAGCAGTGAAACTGTGGGCATTCTGTTGCTGCTGCACAAACAAAAGACTTAGGCGACAAACGTGTTTCAATATCACGATCAAAAGACTTAAACAACAAACTAGCTTTTCATTTGACAAGTAATGCCACACCGAAAACCTAACGGCATATTAACCGCACCATTTGAAAGCTTTTCGAATATCTAATCTACTCGGCCAATGTGTAAAATGAAAACATGAATTCTTTTCGAATCACGCTTCGCTTGTAACGCTACCGCAGCGACGGCTTAACTGTGAACCAATTCGGATAGTGAAAAATCAACATAAATGTAGTGCACAAAAGAGCTCGAACTGCTTTTAGCATAACAATGAACTTGCTGTTACCCCAGGCATCTTCGTCTGTCTATTGTGCGGTAATTGTCATAATACGGCTGCTTAGGTGACCAAATAACGTCGACTTATATGCATGCTCCTCCCCTCTATTACAGTTTCGGCTCCATTGTCGGCGGCACGTAGTAAACAAATTTGTCAGTGAGTCAATATAAAAGACTAGAAGTGAGAAATGTTTAGTATATGCAAATATGCTCCATTCACCGGGATATTTTTATCTCAGCATTGTTCAAATAGTTATGAAAAACAGGTGTAATCGGTGGAGAGTTCGGCAAAGAGTTCAAGAAATATTTATGATATATTGGCATTGTTTGTGTGCCTAAGACAAGCGGTCAAAATGCAGCGAAAGTTTTTGTTCAAATGGCATTCGAGATGAAGCATTTAGACAGACTTCAGCTCTTGTTTGGCTAGCTGCTAACGCTGATTATCTCTCTGCTTCTCTCTGCACATAGCCAAGCGGCTAATTGTCTTCAATTATATCATAACTGTTGGCTGACCCAACCCAAGTGACCCAAATCGCCAGGCCGAAACTGAATGGCCAGCCATCCCAGGCGATTACCACTCGGCCATGCACCAGTGCCGGAATGAGAAATGAAAATTTTTCGCAGATAAATAATTTTTTGTCATTCTGCGGACTTGAGTGCTGCTGGTGCTGCTGGCGCTTCTGCTGCTTCTGCTGCTTCTGAGCTGCGTGTGCGGCAGCCGGCAAAAGTTAATTGCCTCTAAATTCAGCGCATTTGGGAAATGTTTCGTCAGGCTGTCTAGATAGATGACAAAAGTTTTTCCGGGCAAAGCGCACAGCGTTTGGTCCGGTCACACGAATTTCTAACGGTTCCATCATCTCCTCGTTTCGACTTCAACTGGAAGATGACGTTGCTTGTTCACTGGCGCTACATGCTTAAGATTCGGTTTGCACAGATCATTCGCCAATCGCCTTGACATTCACCCAAGGCTTTCTCTAATGGTCCATTGACCATTTTCGTTTTAATTGATGGACATGTGGACATCCTGTTGAGTCTCGGCTTAACCATTGACACCATGTCAACCATGGATGGATGATGGCATGAATTTGATACCATTTGCAGAGCACGGTTAGCAATTTTTACTGCCACAGTTATTTAATTCCTTTTCTTTATGCTGATTATTTTATTTTATCGTTTGCATTATTATGAAAAAAAGTTGTTACCTTTGTATTTATTTTTTTCAAATATTATCGGATTAATCCTTTTACCGCTTTATTTGCACGCGAACAAATAAATTATTTTGTATTTTTAGTTGAATTTTCGTTTATGAACACAACGCACGCAGGACACACACAAATTGTTTCAATAAATTTGATTTTTTTTATTCCGTAAAATGTTTATGTTAAAAACACCGATGGACCGCTATGCTCCGCTCACCGTCTGCACTCAAGAAAGTGGAGCGCCTAACTGCCGCACATACACCTAGGCAATAGGTTCTTATGTGAGCTTCTCAACACAGAATTACAGATGCTGCGCTGGGAAAATTGAATCGCTCTCAGAGTTCGTTAGCTTCTATGACTCGACGACCGCGACTGCGACTGCCAGTTAGAGCACCTTGACACTGAATGTTCGCTGCGAAGGCCGCGGAAAACTCTACAAGTTGGTAGCCAACAACATCGACCATCAACAGCAGCAGCAGCAGCAGCACCGGCAGCAGCAGCCGCAGCAGCAGCAGCAACAACAACAGCAACAGCAGCAGAAGCGGCAACGGTTACAACTAACTAACGTTGGCTCTCTCTTCGGTCACGCAAACCGGTAAAACATCGGCCACAAAGCTAATGGGACGCGCTCTTCGGTGGCTCTCTTCGTGAGCTGCTCTTTGTTGGCACTTTCTTCAGCCGAAGCTTTTCTCTGTTGCCATTGTAACGGGCAACCTGTCGGAAGCAATAAAATGCAATTATACCAGTCGAGCTAAATGATTTTCTAATGCGATTCCATAGCTGCGCCGGCTACACGCAGCTTCATCTTCAGCTCGGCTCAAAAATGGCACACAACAGTGCGATCTTATTGCCAATTGAGACTATAGCAGGCAGGTGCATTGATTGCCACAGAGAGTAAAAGCCTAAGATTGAAAGAGTCTGCAAAGACTCATTCATATCTCTCTCTTTCTTTCTCATTCTATCTCTCTTTCATCCAACTAAAAAAGAACATTGCAGCTTTCTAATGACCAAAGCTGTAACCACAATAACAACAACGACATCAGCAGCAACTGTGATGATCATTAACGCAACGCACGCCTAATTAAATGCAA